>VMDO01007349.1:74249-92048 GCA_007922755.1 Pedetes capensis
TCTCTCTCTCTCTCTCTCTCTCTCTCTCTCTCTCTCTCTCTCTCCCCTCATATTTTATCACCTGCAAATAAAAAGCAACTCATCAAATTCATCATGGGTATCTCCCCAGCAAAACCTAGGAGCTCACTGAGTGCTCTTCTATGTTATCATAGATGACAGCATTATTCAATTTTTCACCATTACATAACACATGATACTGATAATAATTTTCTTACTGTCCTCCAAGCCTTCACACCACTCTCCCTGAGACCATTCCAGCTTCAGCAGGAGTTTTTGCAGGCTTTTCCCACACTTACGCATCATGCTGTGGTAAAGGTAATTTTTTGTTTTTATATTGGTAGATCCCTTTCCCATGCCCTAATTCTGTTGTAGCTATTTATTGCTTTATATTGTTGTTGCTGTTGTAGGTGCTGAAGTGTCAGGTCCAACTCATAGTAACCCTATGTACAACAGAATGAAACACTGCTCAATGTTGTGCCAGGCACATGATCTTTCTTATGTGTAAACCCATTGTTGCAGACACTGTGTCAATCCATCTAGTGGAGGGTTTTCCTTTTTTTCATTGACCTGCCACTCTCCCAAACATGATGTCTTCACCAGGAATTGGTCCCTCCTGACAACATGCCCAAAATAAGTTTAGATGCAATCTAGCCATCCTTGCTACCAGGGAGTACTCTGGTTACATTTCTTCTATGACAGATATGTTGATTCTTTGGTAGTCCATAGTATATTCAATATTTATCTCCAGCACTATAATTCAAAAGCATCAATTGTTCTCCTATGTCGCTTATTCAATGTCCAGCTCTCATAACCATATGATGTGACTAAAAATACCATGGCCTGAGTCAGGCACACTTTCATCTTCAATGTGACATCTTTATTTTTCAACACTTTAAATAGATCTTTTGCCACAGTTTTTCACAATACAATGCATCTTCTGATTTCTTGACTGCTGCTTCCACAGATGATGATCATAGAACCAAGTAAAGCAAAATCTTGGGCAACCTCAGTCTTTTCTCCATTTATCATGAAGTTGCTTACTGACCCAGTTATAAGGATTGTGTTGATGTTGAGGCATAATCCATACTGAAGGCTGTGGTCTTTGATCTTCATCAGTAAATGTTTCAAACCCTCTTCACTTTCAGCAAGCAGAGTTGTGGCATCTGCATAAGGCAGGTTGTTAATGAGTCTCCCTCCAATCCTGATGGCACGTCCTTCTTCATAAAGTCCAGCTTCTCAGATTATCTGCTCAGGATAGAGACTGAAGAGGTATGATGAAAGGATACAGCCCTGATGGACACCTTTCTCAACTTTAAACCAGGCAGTGTTTCCTTGTTCTGTTCTAATGACTGCCTCCTTGTCCATGTACAGATTCCTCATGAGTACAATTTGGTAGTCTGGTATTCCCATTCTTCCCAGTGTTATCCATAATTTGTTATGATCCACACA
The DNA here is from genome assembly GCA_007922755.1 of Pedetes capensis. Taxonomy (NCBI): domain Eukaryota; kingdom Metazoa; phylum Chordata; class Mammalia; order Rodentia; family Pedetidae; genus Pedetes; species Pedetes capensis. The sequence continues at coordinate 75,699 of VMDO01007349.1, forward strand.
GTCAAATGTCTTTATGTAGGTGATAAAACATAGACTTCTTTCTTATATTCTCTGCTTTTGGCTAATATCCATCTGACATTAGCAATGGTGTCCCCTTGCTGTCCAGGTGTCCCCCTGGTTCCACACCCTGTTCTGAATCTGGCTTGATTTTCCAGCAGTTCTCTGTCTATATACTGCTGCAGCTGCTTTTGATAATATTTAGCAAAATTTTGTTTGCATGTGACATTAATGATATCATTCAATAATTTCCACACTTGGTTGGATCCTTTTCTTGGGGATAGTCACAAATATGGATTTCTCTCAGTCAGTTGGCCAGGTAGCTGTTTTCCAACTCTCTTGGCATAAATAAGTTAGCACCTCCAGTACTGCATCTGTTTGTTGAAATATCTCTATTGATATTCCATCAATTCCTGGAGCCTTATGTTTTGCCAATTCCTTCAAGGCAGTTTCCACTTTGTCCTTCAGTACCATTTGTTCCTGATTATGTGCAACCTATTGAAATGGTTGGTCATCCACCAGTTCTTTTACATATAATGACTGTGTATTCCTTCCATCTTCTTTTGATGTTTCCTGAATCATTTAATATTTTCCCTGTAGAATCTTTCACTACTGCCACTCAAGACTTGAATTTTTCTGCAATTCCTTAAGGGTGAGGAAAATAGAGTGTGTTCTTTCCTTTTGGTTTTCTATCTTCAGTTCTTTGCACATGTCATTACAATATTTGATTTTTGTCTTCTTGAGCTGCCTTTTGAAATCTTCTGTTTAGTTCCTTAACTTCATCATGTCTTCCTTTTACTTTAGCTACTCAATGTTCAAGGGCAAGTTCCAGAGTCTCTTTTGACATGTAATTTGGTCTTTTTTTCTTGTCTTTTTAAGAACTTTTGCTTCCTTCTTGAATAATATCTTTTATGTCATGTCACAACTCATCTGGTCTTTGATTATTAGTGTCTAATGCATCAAACCTGTTCTTGAGGTGGTCTCTAAATTCAGGTGGGATATACTCAAGGTCATACCTTGGCTCTTGTACACTTGCTCTGATTTTTTTCAGTTTCAATTTGAACCTGCACATGAGCAGTTGATGGTCCAACTCACAACCAACACTTGGTCTTGTTCTCACTTCTGATATTGGGCTCTTCCATCATTTCTTTCCACAAATGTAGTGAATTTGGTTCCTGTATGTTCCATCTGGTGAATTCCATGTGTATAGTCACCATTTATGTTGGGGGGAAAAGTGTATTTGCAATGAAAAGGTCATTGGTCTGACAAAATTCTATCATGTGAACTCCAGCATCATTTCTGTCACCAAGGCCGTATTTTCTGAAGACTGAGCCTTCTTCTTTGTTTACAAGTTTTGCATTCCAGTCACAAGTAATCATCAGTACACCCAACCTGACTGCATTTTTTATCTATTTCATATTGTAGAAGCTTGTAAAAATATCCCCTGCCTTCTTTTGTAGTTTTAGTGGTAGGTGGGTAAATTTGGATAATAGTCACATTAACTGGCCTTCTTTGTAGGAGTATGGAAACTTTTCTATCATTGACAGCACTGTACTTCAGGATAGATCTTAAGATGTCTTTTTTGTTGATGAATGCAACCCCATTTCTTTTTAATCTGTCATTCCAGGCATAGTAGACCATATGATTATCTGATTCAAAATTACCCATGCCAGTCCATTTCAGCTCACTAATGCCTAGAAGGGCTGGGATTTAGCTCAGTGGGTAGAGCGCTGCGCTGCAGTCTCTGAGGCCCCGAGTTCAATTCCCAGCACCGCAAAAGTGGGAGAAGGGCCTGGCAATCCACTACCAAGGCAATCCCGAAGCACTCAGCCACTGAAAACCCTATGAGGGTCACTATGAGTCGGATACCGACTCGACGGCACCTAACAACAACAACAACAATGCCTAGAATATTGATGTTTATGTGTTCCATTTCCCTTTTGATGATTTCGAGTTTTCTTAGATCCATACTACATACATTTCACATTCTAATTATTAATGGATATTTGCAGTTGTTCCTCCTTATTTTGAGTCATGCCACATAAGCAAATGGAGGTGCCTGGGGCCTTACTCCATTTCCACCATTAACATAGACTCTTCTTTGAGGAAGCTATGCTTCCCCAATCCTCTTTTGAGTGCCTTCCAACCTGAGGGGCTCATTTTGGGGCACCATATTTGACAGTGTTTCTCTGCTATTGCTGGGGATTTTAATGGTTAATTGTCTTAAAATTGGGCTGCCAGGTCCTGCTCCCTAGTCTCTCTTAGTCTGGAAGCTCAGCTGAAACCTGTCCACCATGGGTGACCCTGCTAGTACCTGTAATACTGGTAGCATAGCTTTCACTATCACAGCAACATGTAAGCCCCCACAGTATGATAAACTGACAGACACATGGAGATAATGTAAAACCCCCCAAATTTAAAGGAAAAAACAATCACTTGATTACATCTTGAATTTTTGTGGTTCAGGAAGTCAGATAGCAGTCAGTTATATTATTCTTCTACTCCATATAGCACTGGTGGTTTTTAATTGGTGGTACCACTGAAAGCAATGCTGGAGGGCTCAAGACAGCTTTATTCACCTTAGCAGGAATGACATGAGGGCTTGGCTCAGCTGGACCTCTCTTCCTTCAGTGTGATTTTACAAAGAGGATGATTGGATTTATTTTTTTAATTTTCTATTAAAAATTCATTTATGACACTTTTATAAACTTCACATAGTTCACTATCTTAGAAGACCCATAGGGAGAAAATATGACTACTTTTTTTGACATGGTGAAAGTATCATATTATGGGAGTTCTCCTGTTTTTGTAACCTTCCATCTCTTTCACCTTTAGAATCATTGGATTTCTAGTGGGGGCTCAGAGCTCCAAGACACCATTGTAGAAGCTTGTAGTCTCTTAAAGGCAATGTCTAAAATTATCATAGTATCATGTTCACTATATCCTATTGGTGACAGAATCATAGGCCAAATCAGTGCCTTGGATAAGAGAAAAGACCAGACTCCTTTTTCCCCATTTATGGCAGGATTTTGAAAGAATTTTCATCCTCTTTCTGTTATACTGCTAAACTAGGTTAAAGGATTTTCCTAAACAAAACAAAAAAGAAAAACAACAAACAAAAGAACAACTACTGAAATCCATAGTCAAATGTTGGAAAATTTTTCTTTAAAATCTAGTAAAGCTCAGGGTGCTAGGTCTCATCATTTTTATTCATCATTTTACTGGAGTATTAACTAAGAAGGAAAACCTGATTTTTGACAAAGGAGAAAAGCAAGTAAATTGGAAAAGGGATAGCCTCTTCAATAAATGGTGCTGGGAAACATGGATATCTGCATGCAGAAAAATGAAAACTGACCCATCTCTCTCAATATGCATGAGAGTTAACTCAAAATGGATGAAAGACCTCAACATAAAACCAGAAACCTTAACGTCAATAGAAGAAAGGATAGACAATATGCTCCAACATACAGGGATTTGTTGTTGTTGTTGTTAGGTGCCGTCAAGTCGGTATCCAACTCATATGACCCTCTGTACAACAGGGAAAACACTATTGTCAGTGCTTCTCTGATGTTCATAGGTTTTCAATGGCAGATCGATTTTTGGGAGGGGGTTGCCAGGTCCTTCTCCCAAGCCTACAGCTTCTGGTGTTCCCAGGCAGTCTCCCATCCAGGTACTAACCAGGCCCAACCCTGCTTAGCTTCCGAGATCTGACAGGATCGGATGCCACAGGGCTACAGCTGCAGGCACATATAGGGATAAGGAAACCAATTCCTTAATAGGACTCCAATTGCTCAAGAAATTGCAACAATATAGATAAATGGGATTACACGAAATTACAAAGCTTCTGTATAGCAAAGGAAATAACAGAGTCAAGGAAATCCCCATTGAATGGGAAAAAATCTTCACATCCTATACATCAGATAGAGGACTAATTTCCAGAATTATAAAGAACTCAAGAAAGCAATACCCAAGAAAACAAATAACCCAATACACAAATGGGCAAAGTAACTGAACAGACAGTTCTCAAATGAAGAGACGGCTCATAAAGCCATGAAACACATGAAAAAATGCTCAATATCCCTAGCCATTAGGGAAATGCAAATCAAAACAACTCTGAGATTCCACCTTACTCCAATAAGAATGGCCAAGATCAATAAAACAAATAACAACAAATGCTGGCGAGGCTGTGGAGAAAGGGGAACCCTCTTATGCTGCTGGTGGAGCTGTAAATTGGTTCAACCACTTTGGAAATCAATATGGAGATTCCCTAGAAAACTAAAAATAGATCTACCATATGACCCAGCTATAACACTATTAGGAATATACCCAAAGGGAGATGAGTCATCATACCACAGAGACACCTACATCTCCATTTTTAATGCAGCACTCTTCTCAATAGCAAGGATATGGAATCAACCAAAGTGTCCATCAACAGAAGAATGGATAAAAAAAGTATGGCCCATATACACAATGGAATGCTACTCAGCAATCAAAAAAATGAAATAATGTCATTTGCGGCAAAATGGATGGAATGGGAGAAAAATATCTTAAGTGAACAAACCCAAGCCCAAAAAGAGAAATACCACATGTTCTCAGTCATATGTGGAAACTGAATCAAATTTAGAAGATGGAAAAAATCCTATGCAGAAATTGGAACATAATAAAAACCTAATGTAAACTAAGCAGAAAAGGGACAATTCAAGGAGTGCAAAGAAGGAGGGAAGGATCTAGTAAAAGGAAGTGATGATGGGAGAAGACAGGAGGGAAAGGAGGGACCAGGAAGAGTGAGGAATGAGAGAGAGAGCAAGCCCAAAGTAAACAGCCCAACTTTAATAGTTTGGGAAATAATCCTAATAATACCAACAATGCCAAAGGATGGTAATAATGCAAATGGGCTAGATTATTCATGTAATACTGCTTACAGTGTAAAAAGATAGATCACTACAGAGAAAAGTGTGGACTTAAATAATAATTGGGATGCAAGGATATACAGAAAAATATTCCCACAAAAAGACATGCAAGTAGAAGAGAGGTCATTGGTGGAGAGGTATGAGAGGAGGGAAGTGGGGCACAAGAGGGTAAGGGGGAAGTTATCTGTGCAATGTACAGTAAAATGCATGTCAGAATGAAACACATTAAGGTGCATATTAAAAATTTCCAATAAAAAAAAAACCTAAGAAGGCAAGAAAAGAAATTAAAGTCTGAGGTTGAAAACAACAACCAAACAAATACACTATCATTATTTATAGCTGACATGGAAAAACAAAATAATATTTTATAAGTTAGAACTTTAAGAGTTTTGCCAGATTTTAAGAGAGAAAAGTATATTGAAAATGTAATTAATTTTAATACTTTAGCAACAATCAATTCAAAATTATAATTTTAATATGCTATAATTTTCAACTGCAAGAAAAAATTGATTCCCTACAAATAAAGCTAATGAAATGTGCATACACATTTCATAAAGAAAATTAGAAAATTTTATTGAAAGTCGTCAAAGAAAACCTAAATAAATAGGAAGCTATGCAGTGTTCTTGAACAAGAAGATCCAATATTGTAATGAAGTAAATTTTATCAAAATTCATTTGTTGTTATTGTTATTAGGTGCTACCAATTTGGCTCTGACTCATAGTGACCCTACGTACAACAAAATGAAACTCTACCCAACACTGTGCCATATATAGAATCGTTTTATGTTTGAGTCCAATGTTTCAGACACTATGTTTCTTCTCATTTTGAGTCATGCGGCATCAGCAAAAGGCTGTCTCAGGAGCTTTGCTCCATTCCCATCATTAAACTCAACTCTACTTTGAGGAGGCAACTCTTCCCCAGTTGTTTCTTGAATGACTTCCAGCCTGGGGGACTCATTTTATGGCACTATATTTGACAATGCTTCTCTGCTATTCATAGGATTTCCAGTGGTTAATTGCTTCAGGAGTGGGCTGCCAGGTCCTTCTCCCTAGTCTGTCTGAATCTGGAAGCTCAGGTGAAACCTGTCCACCATGGGTGGCCCTGTTGCTATCTGAAATACTAGTGACATGGCTTTCAGCATCACAGCAACACACAAGCCCCCACAGCACAACAAGCTGACAGACACATGGGAGAAATTTATTTGTAGCTTTACTGTAATACTGATCAAAACCTTAACAAGGTTTTTTTGTGGAATTGACCATTCTTATTCCAAAATGATCCTCATAGCTGGGGATGTAGCTCAGTGATAGAATGCTTGCCTCACATATGCAAGGTCCTGGGTTCAACCCCTGGCACAAGATGAAAAAAGTTAACTACAATTTACTTCAAACAGTAAAGTATCAGGAGGAAAAAAGCACTCTGAAAATAAAATACGAAGATATGGGGACTTGCTGTAGGAGATAGCAAATTCTATCATAAAGCTGTAGCTATTCAGATAGAGCTAAGGTAGATAAACTGACCAAAATAAAGGAATATTAAACCTAACTTATAAAGCAAATGCACTATAGAGTTGGTATGGAAAAGATACACTTTTCAGTAAATTTTCTAGGTTAATTATCACATGGTAAAGAACGAAATGTAACCTATACTTCCCAACCTGTACAAAAATACTTTCAACATAGATTATTTTCTTTGAAAGGTAAAACCACAAAACTTTTAGAATATGATACAGGAAACTACCCACAGAATTTAGGAGAGGAAATGATTTCTGAAATAAAGCAAAACAAAGGCTTACTGTATTACAATTCTCCAGAAAAACTGAACTAATGGGATATCCTATGTATTTCTAGAATGAAATTCTCTCTGGAATTGGCTCACATGATTATGAAAGCTGACAAATCCCAAGACTGCCACCAAAGACCCAGAGGGCCAATGATGTTGTTCCAGGCCAAGTCCAAAGGCCTGGGAAAGAACAGAGCAGATGGTATGGGTCTAGTTTGAACTCTGGCAGCCTCGAGACTCAGAAAGAACCTGTGTGTAATGGTTAATTCTAGGTGTCATCTTGACTAGGTTGAGGGAAGCCTGGAGAACTAGTGAAACATACCTCTGGGTGCATCTCAAGACTCAGAAAGAACATGTGTGTGGTGGTTAATTCTAGGTGTTATCTTGACTAGTTTGAGGAAAGCTTGGAGAACTAGTGAAACATATTTCTGGGTGCATCTGTAAGGGTAAACCCAGAGAAATTTGGCATGTGGTCAAAAAACTGACTGGGAAAGACAGGCCCCCAATGCAGAAGGGCATCATCCAGTAGGCTGGGGCCACAGGTGGAACAGGAAGTAGGAGGAGAAAACTTTCTCCCTCTGTTTCTTCCCACCCTCCACCACACTCCCAGTTCTTCTTCCCTGAGTGAGCATGTTTTCTGCAACTGCTGATGCCCTTGAGTACCAGACTCCAGGCTCTTCAACCTATAGACTCTGGGACTTGTACCAGGGGCCTCTGAAGATTTACAAGCCTTTGGCCATAGGCTGGAGGCTGTACCATCTATCTCCCTGATACAGAGGATTCTAGCTTCTTGGGCTGGGTAATTGCTACTGGCTATCCAGCATGCAGTGGCTATGGGGGAACTTTTCTCCAGCATGCAGTGGCTATGGGGGAACTTTTCAACTTCATATGAGTGATCATATGAGTTAATGTCCTAAAAAATCTCCTCATTGATGCATCTGGAGAACACTGGCTTATATACCATGTTTCAGTTCCCATCCAAAATAGTCAGGACTTCCAACCTACTCACAGGAAAGTCAGCCTTTCAGGTCTGTTCAGATCCTCAATTGGCTGGCTAAGGCTCACTCATGTTCGTTTCCAGATTCAAAGGTCAATCTCATCCAGAAACACTCTTACAGACACACCCAGAATACTGCTTGACCCAGTGTCTGGATACCTCATGGTCCAGTCACACTGACACATAAAATTGACCATCACACTAACCACAAAGGAAAAGTTGCATAGATTCAATTACATTAAAATTAAGAACTTTTCATAGCATAAAATATATAATTTTTTTAAATCACACACATACAAATGAGGAAAGGACAATCCCAATGTAAGTAACTGTCTTGGTCAGCTTGGGCTGCTATAACAGATTGCTATAGACTAGGTAGTTATTTAACAAACATTTATTTCTCACAGTTCTAGAAGCCAAGAAGTCAAGGTCAGGGTGTTGGCATATCTGCGGTGTGGGGTGGACCCTCTTTCTGGTTTTTAAGACAGTTGCCTTCTGTCTTTGCCTTTGGCAAAGAAAGCAAGCAGTATTCTCTTTCTCTTCTTCTAAGGATACTAATCCACTATGAGAGTTCCACTGCCATGACCCCACCTAAATCTAATTACCACCCAAAGGACCCACCTCCTGGTTACATCCCATTGGGGTTAGAGTTTCAACATATAAATTTTATGAAGCCATAAACACGCACTCCATGACAGTAACCAAGTAAGGATTAATATGCAGAACACGTAAACATCTCCTATGAATCAACATCATGCATAATCAAAGAAATGAAATTAAAACCAAAAGGAGATCATATTGCACACCACAAAATTGGTAAAACAATACCAAGTGTTGGTAAGAATATGGAGCAACAATTATACATTCTGGTAAGGGGAAAAACCAGTATAATTATGCCATGGTTTGAATCTAAAATGTCCCCCAAAGGTCATGTATTTGAACACTGGGTCCTCAGATAGTGGTGCTGTCTAGAATGGCTATGAAATGCTGGGTGGGGGGTTCTAGCTTAGCAGAAGTAGGTCACTGAGGGCAGGCCTTTGGAGGTTTTTACCCTGAACCTCCAGGTCCAGTCATTCTCTTTTTCTCTCACTCTGCTCTTTATCTGCCATGCTATGATGGTTTTTGTCACAGGTCCTGCCACTGCCACCACCATGACTGCCCTGCCACTATGCCATATGCCTGCCCTGCCTCTCTGGACAGAATTCCTCTATGAGCTCCCAATAAATCCTTTCCTCTATAAGTTTGTTTTGATCATTTTTTTCTGTCATAACAACATACTAGCTGACTAATACAAATAACTTCGGAAAATTATTTGGCATTACCTAGTAAACCTGAATGTAAACATGTCTTATGATTCAGAAGTTCTATTCTTAGGAATATACCCTAAAACCCTAGGGCAACTCTTATCCCTGTACAATGAGACACATATGGAAATGTTATCCATAATGTTCATAACACCCAAAATCTGGATCAGCTCTACAGTCCATCAGCATTAAATGGATATATCAATTATGGCATATGAACATAATGGACTATGCAATGGCATTGACAAATACAACAACATGTGTCAACATAATATGGAGCATTGAGTCACTGAAGAATACAATAATAGTAATGATAATGAGACCTGCAGCCATACAATTGTGGCATCTGATCCTCTCAGATCTCAGAAGCTAAGCAGGGTTGGGCCTGGTTATTACTTGGATGGAAGACCACCTGGGAACACCAGGTGCTGTAGGCTTGGGAGAAGGACCCAGCAACCCACTCTGAAAAATCAATTAGCCATTGAAAACCCTATGAATAGCAGAGAAGCACTGACAATAGCGTTTCACCTGTTTTACATAGGGTCGCTATGAGTTGGACACTGACTGGACGTCACCTAACAACAATAATAATGATAATGATATTGGCTAATATGTAAATTGTTTACTATCACTAAGCCCTTATCTAAGTGTCATATATAATTTAATTTCATAAGAATTTGACCTAAAGAAATTATCATGAATATGTGAAAAGTTTTAGCTGTAGAAATTCTTGTTTCTGTGCTGTTATAGTAGTGAACAATTGAAATAAACGCCCAACTACATGGGATTAAATAATGGCACATTTATTGAATGGAATAAGGCTGTTTAAATCAAAGTGAAAAATAGAAAGTAAAAGAAAATTAGCAGGGGTTGGGGGAAAATGGCAGACAGATAACACGCGCCTTCTGTCCCAGAGTAAAGGGAAACCTCAATTAGGGGTTTAGAACTCACATTGAATAGATAGAAAGAGTGATAATCTAGATTGGGAGATAGAGGATGAAACTGGATGAACACTGAAATCGAGCTTTTGGCTTCGGAGGAGCTACACAGAGGTCAGTAGCGGGACCACCATTTCCCCATTTCGCCATCACGCAGACGGCGGGATAGAATCCTAGAGACTTGGAGGGGACTTTGCACACACACCCACGGGAGCTGGACCCAACACAGAATGCAACCTTGACATCACACTGTCACCCTACCCACGGGACACAAACTACAAGTTTCAGGTGAGTCAGTTTGAGGTGGCACACAGAATCACCATCTTTAGCAGCATACGTCCCACAGCCTGAGATGGTGGGCTGTGGGACGGTGAGAAAATAGGGATCAGATCCACGAGAGTAGATACTGGATGGTATGGGGAGTAATTGCAGAGGGAACTGGGAAACCGGTGCTAGCGGTACGCATCCAGAGCTGAAACGCAGCTCCCTCCCTCCTGTTGTGGCGGGAAAGTGGTGCAGACGCAATCTCCACAGACATGCAGGCACACATACACCTGGATCCCAGATACACCAGAGGGGATCTTAAGTCATCCCACTGCACTGTGGAGAAAGGTGAGGTCTGCGGAGGCGGCCGAGCCCCACGCAGACAGAGTGCTCCTTTTTGGCAGAGTCTTGCGGGACAATTAGACACAATAAGAACAGTTTCAAGCACAATTGCCGTGCATGGACAGACCTGCTACAGATTCTCTCTGGAGGGGGTTGAATATCATCCCATTCACAAGAGGATTTGGTCCTCCCAAGTGGTCTCCCAAGTGGGCGGAAAGCCTGCAATAAAAAAATCCACGATAGCAGCCATATTCCTGCCATGCTATAGGCTTTGGGCTGGAAATCTCTGATTTGGGGAATTGGTGCCCGAACTACGTGGGACAGGGAGAACCCCAGGGAGGACCCCACAGGTTCCACTGCCTCTCAAACAATACAATAGACACAGAATATTTTGTGGAGCCATCTCTTTTGTTATTCAGTGTCCCACTTAAACCCAGGACATTGTGGGGCAATCCGCCATTTTCTACATAATCGGCAAAATCTCTATAGACTAAGACAGACTGCTCCTGCAGATTGTGTGAAAACACTGCCATCCTGAGTTCTGGAGGGAGCACTGCTTCCTGCAGTATCAACTTCACCTGGTGGAACTGGGTGTCCACAGTGCAGATTCCATCTGCAAGAACATACAAGGGTTTTTTTCCTTTTTTTTTTTTCTTTTTTTTTCTTTTTCTTTTTGTATGGGGATTTGAATCCAGTGTCTTGCGCCTGCTTGCTTTGTAGGTGCTGGACCACCGCCCTGCGCCCCCAGCCCATATTTTTTACTTTTTGAGACAGGGGCTTGCTGGGTTGCGCAAACTCCCTCTGATCTCAGGCTTGTGGTCCTCCTGCCTCCACCCCCCAAGCCGCTGGGATTGCAGGAATGCACCACTGCATCTGACTACAAGTGTTTTTATATGTGTGTGTGAGTGTGTATGCATTTTTGTTGTTGTTGTTGTTTTTTGGGGGGTTGTTTATTTGTTTGTTTGTTTTTGTTGTTTTATACAGGGGTTTGAAACCAGGGTCTTGCGCCTGCTTGCTTTATAGGTGCTGGACCACCATGCTGCACCCCCAGCCCATATTTTTTATTTTTTGAGACAGGGTCTCGCTGGGTTGCGCAGGCTGCCTGTGATCTCGGGCTTGCGATCCTCTTGCCTCCATCCCCCTCGCCGCTGGGATTGCAGGTGTATACCACAGCACCTGAGTACAAGCGATTGTATATGTGGGTGGGAACATGTATGCATGAGTTGTTTTTTTCTTTTTTTATTTCATTTCTATTTTCTTCCTTTCTTGTTTTACTCTCTCCCCTTGTTCTATTCTCCTTCTCTTTTTCTTAAGCTATATGTGTCTTTGTATTAATTATTTTACCCTTAAGTCTTAACCTTAATTTAATTTTGACAGGTATTTCTAGTAGCCTCTGTCCTCTACCTCCTCTTTCCCCCTCTTCTGTCACCAGATCCCCCCCTTTCTCACCCTACAGAGGAGAAACAAAATCTATCGCATCCCTAGCCCTTAGCCCCTTTGGAGTTGGGCTGGTGGACTAAAGAGAGAACCACACAGACCAAAAATCTGAGAATATACCCAGCTTATAAGCTCAAATGAGCACCAGAGATTCAGCAACACACAATCTCAAAGGAATAATAGAGGGAGAAGTTCTGCGTACTCAAGAGAGACGAATTCTACTTCCCAGAACATATTATGGGAAAACAAAGTAAACCTTCAAAAAACACAAAGGGGCAGGATGGATCTGAAGGCCCCACAGAGCAAAGACCTCCAACAAATAACTCCAAGGACTCTCAATTCTTAGAGATCTCTGATTCGGAATTCAGAATCATGGTTATAAACATGCTAAGAGAAATTAAAATGAACGCCACAAGCACCCTGGAAATCCTTGAATCACTTGGAATCCATTCTATCATCCCAGTTAGAAATGATACGGAAAAACCAAACAACTCTTCTTGAAACTCAATCCAAGTTAACTGAATTCAACTGAGCTAAAGAATCCTTTTTGTCGAGATTGGATGAATCTGAGCTGAGGATTTCTGATTCTGAAGATGCCATAAATGAACTTAAATACAAACAGTCAGAAATGGAATCAATGATAAAGGTATTAAAAAAAGATTTCCAGGAGAACTCAGATAGAATGAAAAAACAAAACTTAAGAATTCAGGGCATCCCTGAAGGAGAAGAGAGATCCATTGGAGGCCTTCAAAATCTAGTAAAGGATACCCTGAAGGAAAACTCCCCAAAGATAATACAGGAAATGGATATATACACCACTGAGACATCCAGGACTCCTTTGAAGGCCGACTTAAGTAGATCATCTTCAAGACACATCATTGCTCGCATGCTGTCATTAGAAACCAGGGAAGCTATCCTGCAAGCAGCAAGACAGAAACCCCTTATTACTTATAAAGCTAAACCTATTAAAATTACTGCAGACTTCTCCATATCAACATTGAAAGCTAGAAAGGAATGGACACAGGTGATTCAAATCCAAAAAAAAAAAAAAACCTCCAGCCAAGACTAATATATCCAGCAAAATTACCCTTGAAAATGGATGAGGAGTATAAGACATTTAATGACATTGATGCTTTTAAACGATATGCAACCACCAAACCAGCACTGGAGAGGATTGTAAATCAACTACCACATCCAGGAGAGTTAAGACAACCCTATAAAGGAAAACAAAGAACTGGTTATCTGAAAGGAGTGCAACCCAAGAAAGGACCAAAGCAAACATGATTCATAAATCAGTAACAGGTAATGATTGGGTATATAGCAATAAATGCTACTCAATAATCACTATTAATGTAAATGGTCTTAACTCGCCAATTAAGAGACAGGGACTGGATAACTGGATGAAAAAACACAAACCATCAATATGTGGTATTCAAGGAACTCATCTAACTCACAAAGACTGGAATAAACTGAGAGTTAAGGGCTGGAAAAATGTATACCTAGCAGGGGGAACAAAAGAAAGCAGGTGTTGCAATACTAATTTCAGATAGATTAAATTTCATTCCAAAACTAATTAGAAGAGACAAAGGAGGACATTACATTTTAATACAAGGAACAATCGGTCAAGAATCAATAACGCTCCTTAATATTTATTCCCCAAACATAGGGGCACCTAGCTTTATAAGACAAACTTTATGGAATATAAAGAACTTTATTAGACCAGAATCAATAATTATGGGAGACTTCAATACCCCACTTTTATCAAAAGAAAGGTCATCAAAATGAAAAATCAACAGAGAAACGTCAAATCTAATCTCCACCCTAAACCAGTTGGATCTCACAGATATATACAGAATATTTCATCCACATGATGAGGAATACACATTCTTTTCAGCTCGACACGGAATGTTTTCTATGATAGATCATATGCTAGTCCATAAGAACTCCCTCAACAAATACAAAAAAGTAGAAATTATCCCCTGTCCCTTATCTGATCACAATGGAATAAAATTGGAGCTCAAGAGCAAGAATAATTCCAGAAACTTTACAAACTCATGGAGACTGAATAATACACTGCTGAATGACCCATGGATTGTTGATGAAATCAAATTGGAATTTTAAAAATTCCTACAATCAAATGATGATGAAAACACATCATACCAAAACATATGGGATACAACAAAGGCAGTTTTAAGAGGGAAATTTAGAGCATTAAGTGCCTTCATAAATAAAATAAAGAAGAGCCAAATAAATGATCTAATGATGCATCTTAAGACACTAGAAAACCAACAAAAAATCAAGCCCAAAAGGAACACCCAAACGGAAATTACAAAAATAAAGGGAGAAATATCTCAATTAGAATCCAAAGAGATAATTCAAAAAATTAATAAGACTAAGAGCTGGTTCTTTGAAAAGATCAATAAAATAGACACCCCTCTGGCTAACCTCATCAAAAAGAAAAAAGGAAAAATTCAACATAGTATGGATTATGAAAGACAACGGATCCACAACCACCGACTCCAATGAAATAGAGAAAATTGTCAGGGATTACTATGAGAGACTGTATTCCCAAAAATATGAAAATACAGAAGAAATGGACAAATTTATTTAACACGTATGACCTACCAAAGCTAACCCCAGAAGACATAACTGACTTAAACAAGCCCATTACATATATGGAAATAGAAAAGGTAATTAAAAGTCTCCCAACAAAGAAGAGCTCAGGTCCTGATGGATTCACAGCAGAATTTTACCAAACTTTTAAAGAAGATATAACACCTGTCTTCCTCAAATTATTCCAAAAAACAGAAATGGAGGGAACGCTTCCAAATTCATTCTATGAAGCTACCATCACCCTGATACCTAAACCAGGAAAAGATTCATCTAAGATAGAAAATTACAGACCCATCTCCCTTATGAATCTAGACGCAAAAATATTTAATAAAATTCTGGCAAACAGAATCCAGAAGCATATAAAAAAGATTATCCACCATGACTAAGTGGGATTTATACTACAGATGCAAGGCTGGTTTAACATACAGAAATCAATTAATGTAATCAAGCATATCAAGAAACTGGCAAACAAAAACCACATGATTATCTCAATTGATGCTGAAAAGGCCTTCGAAAAAGTTCAACCCCTTTTCATGATAAAAACACTGGAGAATATAGGTATAACAGGCAAATACCTTAATTTCATAAAAGGCATTTATGACAAACCTACAGCCAACATTATATTAAATGAAGAAAAACTAAAAGCATTTCCTCTCAGATCTGGAACAAGACAAGGATGTCCTCTCTCTCCTATTCTATTTAACATAGTAATTGAAGTCCTGGCCAGGGCAATCAGACAAGAGAACAAAATCAAAGGGATACAGGTTGGCAAGGAAGAGGTCAAATTATCCTTATTTGCAGATGATATGATCTTGTACCTGAGAGACCCCAAAACCTCAACCAGAATACTTCTGGATCTAATTAATTCTTTCAGCAAAGTTGCAGGCTACAAAATTAACACATAAAAATCAATGGCTTTTCTTTACACCAATTCCAAACAGGAAGAGAAGGAAATTTCAGGAAAAATACCATTCATGATAGCTCACCAGAAAATTAAATACCTTGGAATCAATCTAACCAAAGACCCTTCAGATCTCTACAAGGAAAATTTCAAAACCTTAAAGAAAGAAATAGCAGAGGACACTGAAAAATGGAAAGACCTCCCCTGCTCCTGCATAGAGAGAATTAATATAGTAAAACTGGCTATCCTGCCAAAAGCAATCTATAGATTTAATGCAATACCCATTAAAATTCCACCGACTGACTTTACAGAAATAGAAAAAATGATCCAAAAATTCATATGGAACCACAAAAGACCACGTACAGCCAAAACACTTTTAAGCTGCAAATCTAATGCAGGTGGAATCACAATCCCTGACTTCAAACTATACTACAGGGCAGTGGTTACAAAAACAGCTTGGTACTGGCACAAAAATAGCCCGAAGACATCTGGAACAGAATAGAAGACTCAGATACATCTCAACACACCTATAGCCAACTTATTTTCGACAAGGAGCAAAGCAAGTGAACTGGAAAAAGGACAGCCTTTTCAACAAATGGTGCTGGGAAACATGGTCATCCACATGCAGAAAAATGAAAGTGGACCTGTATCTCTCAATATACACTAGAGTTAACTCAAAATGGATAAAAGATCTCAACATAAAACCAGAAACTTTAAAACTTATAGAAGGCAAGATAGGCAATACACTCCATCATATAGGCATAGGAAAGGATTTCCTTAATAGGACTCCAATTGCTCAAGAAATTGCAACAAGAATAGATAAATGGGATCACATGAAATTAAAAAGCTTCTGCACAGCAAAAG
>VMDO01007350.1:0-91918 GCA_007922755.1 Pedetes capensis
GAGTCACTTTATTGAGTCAGAGCAGGCTTTTTTAAAATCGGTTTTGGGTAGGGGCGGGGTAGAGAGGGGATGAGGGTGGAAAAATACCAGCTCAGGGAGGGAGTGGGAGCGGAGAGTTACAAATTCTTCCTTGCATGGGGTTCAAAACATTTGGAGGTTGTTCTGGCAGGTGTGTCCGAGGGTCATGGTACAGTGATTGTATCTTTGTCATTGCCAAGCAGGAGGTGGGTTGCGTAAATGCAGCAGGGCGTGAATGAGGAAGGGTCGGGAGTTTCTCAGGGCCTGTTCCCAGCATCTCCCCCTGAAGCCCAGGGCCTGTCCCCAACAAGCTATGAATCCAAGAATTGGAGGTTTTCCGTTATTGCAGTTGATCTACCAGCTGACTCCCCGGGGAGGACATCCCCAGGGCAGAAGGGCCTGTGTGCAAGACGTGTGTCCCAGTGCCCAGATGAATACCAGCAGCACCTCTGCACCTTTCCCCAGAGGCTTCTGCTCCCCGGACTCCCCTAACTCATTGGCACCTGGTGCTCCGTGGTCCCCTCTTTTCTCCAGCCCTGGATGACCACCTCCTCCAGCTGGCATGAAGCCAGGTCTCCGGGCAGAGTTCCCAAGCACCACAGAATGCGCAGTGCCTGCCCCTAGCAAAGCTGACCCTAACCCCACAAATGTCCTGAGAAAGCTCCGTCCACTCTCAGAGCCCTAAGCAAAGAGGACGAGAGAGGAGGCAGAAGCCAAGCTCAGGTTGCATTAAACTCAGGCCTGCTGGGGTGGGGAGGTCTGGCCCTAGAGAGGAGGGGCCCAAGCAGAACAGAGGCTCCTGTGCTCAGGCTGCACCGATCCTCCCTTTGCCTCATTCAGAGTAAGTGACCAGGGTGTCAGTGCGTCTGTCAGACTATCCTCAGCATGACACCTGCCTGCCGGGTAGCTTGCTTTCATCTGTACATAAATATGCTTATTAGGGGAGTGTTTGGGAGCTGCAGTGTGTAGCAGGTCTGGGCTCTGGGTTCCCCCCCACACACACGCACACACTGGAGACTAGCCTGAAAGCGCGGACACGAAGTTCCTCCCCCTGGCAAATCAGACCCCACTCTGAAGACAGAGAGGAGAAGGGGTGGGCTGGGGGGACAGGGGAGGAAGGGGAGAGGAGAAGGAGGACGGGAGGGGGAGGGGAGGGGAAGAGAAGGAGGGAAAGTCCAGGAGGGTGAGGAGATCTCCTTTGGCATCCAAGGCTGGCCTGTGATGGACGCTTAACACGTGGCTTGAATAGCTGTTCTCCTGATTGGTGTCGAACAAGAGCTGGGTCCCTTGTGAATCTGGAGACTTGGGCTGATAATAACAATCTTTCTAGACAGATCCTGAAAGATTTCCTTATCTGGGCTTCAGCTTCAGAAACACAACATGAGGCCTCAGGTTCTAGGTGAAAGAGTAGTACCGCAGCGGGGTGGAGGCTGGGAGAGCTTCTGAGGGGCTCAGCATCCAAGCTCACCAGGGCTGTGGGGTCCTGCACTGAGCTCTACCATCTTGCAGGTTACAACTGGCATCTATCTAATAAATTCTTCCTTGAACAAACCTATAACTTCATTTTACAAAGTTTTATTATTACTGTATTTGAGTCTTCTACTAAAATTGTTTTCGTCAGTAGCTGTTGAAACTTTAGACCAGAGGGTGTTGGAAAGTTCCATAGAAATCAGAGCTCTGGAGGAGGACTTGGGGAAGGGAATCCACATTATGGGCTCAGATTCCTCAGGATAAATCCTGGCTCCAGCCCTGAGGAGCTGCCCAACCCTGGACAAGGCACTCGACCTTCCTGTGCCTTAGTTTCCTCCTCCTCTAGAGTTATAATAGTGTTTACTTCATAAGGTACGGAGATGGCATCATTTGTTTGTAATTATTCATTTCTTTTTCTTCTATTCCAGCTTTCTGTGTAAGCATCCTCAGCTCACGGACTTTGGCTGTGACTTGCCAAGATGGCGCACAAGTAGAAAAGCTGTTGGCCTCATTGGAGCAAGGGGTTGTGGGGGACCTGCACATTCCCATCAGCCCTCACGACCTTGAGGAAGGACAGAAAGACAGGGAAATTTGGGGGACAGGGACAGGGAAAGAGCTTTCACCCCAGGATCTGGTTTGGGCCTCACCATCTGAGAATCAAGAACTTTGATACAACCACCACAAAGGCTGCTGTGAGGACTGCCTGCAGAGAGATGGTATTTTTGAGAGACACTTTAAATAATGAAAATGTTAAAATAGCAAAAAGCCATGCTTGGGGTCAAAATGTATGTAACCTTTGAGTTTTGCCTTCCCCTCTGTAATCCTGTGCTTCTTGGAGACACTCCCAGGCAACTCTTTCCTGACCTTTTTCTTAAACCTACGTAATGTATAATATCATTTTAGTAAAGGGAAGTTCCTCCAATAGAAAAATCTAAACAATAGAAATCCTTCTTTTGATCTTATTGGCATCTCCCCAGCCTATGACAGGGGCCTTTCTAGGCTCATGTCGCACTAGGCATCCAGAGCTGGGTGCCCAGGACTGACATCACCCGGGGCATGCCCTAGGTTAAATAAAACTGGAGGGAACATGTACGCTGCCTTTATTTTTCCCTCCCTCCTCTGCTCTCTGGGTAAGTCCTCCTTTCTGGAATGCCTATCTCCCTCTCTGAATGCCCACAAGTATTCTAAAGAGTGTTCTTTAAAAACTTATTTTGTTTCACTCTCTGACTCTCCTGAAATTCTTTCCTGTGAGGAAGCCAAGGACCTGGCTTAACCAGAGTGGAGGGCCCAACTAGAGGAGCTCCTCAGGCTAGACGGCCACACTGAGCTACACCTCTCTGCTGTGCTGCAGGTGACAATTTGACCCCCATCCTGAGACTTCTAATTCATGCAGTGCTACCTCTTCAGCCTGGGTTCTGGAATGAGAAGATACTTGGGACAGAGCCAACACGAGCCCAGCTAGGCTGCACACTTTCAGGAATCCCAAGACTTGTAGAGTTAAAAATAGAAACTGCTTTTCCTCTCTTAACAAGTACAGGAGTATCAAATTATGACAAAGACTGAGCAGAGATTCAAACATTGTTGCGTCTTCTGATTAGATTAATATGCCCCTCAGCCAATTATCCCAGTGAGACAGAAGGGCTCCAGGCAAAGAAACCAAGACCAAAGAATTATGGGTGTGGCTATACATCGAGCTGACCCAACTCACGTGGGTTGGAAATGAACTCAGTTATGGAGAGACATGTATGGCACAAAGCACTACCCACCTACATATAAGGGACTAGAGCAATTTAAGCCATAAAATAACCGCTGGGAGCTGGGTGCGGTGGCACACGACTGTAATCCCAGCAACTCAGGAAGCGGAGGCAAGAGAATTACAAGTTTGAGACCAGAGGCAGTCTGCGTAACTGAGCGAGATCCTGTCTCAAAAAGTTAAAAAAAAAAAAAAAAAAAAAAGGTCTGAGGGTGCAGCTCAGTGGTCCAGCACTTGCAAAGCACGTAAGTGCGAGGCCCTGGGTTCAACTCCCAGTACTGCCAAAAAAAAATAGAAATAAAAAATAACCCCTGGGTCCCCAGTCTTCTACAGGTGTGAGGAATTGTCTTCAAAACTTTCTTCAGAGACAGCTAAGGAGGACAGTGGAAGAGGGGGAGCTGACCAGAAGGTGGACTAAAGAACCTTGGAGAAGAGTCAACCCAGAAGTTACCCACAGAAGATGGACCTGGGGTGAATCAGAAACTCTTACTGCCAGCGGGGTGGAAGGCTTTGCCACTTGCTCAGTGGAAGACTGGAACTGCTATGAACCGTGCCTGGTAGGTGCCTCTCTTCCTCCTGTTATTTAAAAAGATGGCCCACACTGACACCATTGTGCTATGTTGGGTGTTTTGACGAAGAATCAAATGACTTATCATTTTCCTACTTAGTTCTCTGAATCAAGAAGAGCAGCGAACAAACATGATGAATATCACCTGTTCATGGAGTGTCTTGGGGAATGTCTTGCAAGCAGAAGAGAGAACAGAGCTAGGTTGCATTCTTTATTCTCAATTATGTGTCCTCTGCCATTACCAACCTTCCTGGTGGGTGTCACCTACTTCTTCAGGTCATTGGCTTTGGGTTGGCTGTGTGGCTTGCTTTGGCTGTGTTGTTAGGTATTGTCGTGTCCAACTCATAGTGACCCTTATAGGGCTTTCAAAGGCTGATTGTTTCGGGATTGGCCAGGAGTGCATTGCCACATCCTCCCATTTTTTCAGTGCTGGGAATTGAACTTGGGACCTCAGAGACTACAGAGCGGCGCTCCACCAACTGAGCTCAATCCCAGCCCCCTTGCTTTGGCTAATGGGACAAAAATGGATGGGATGTTTGCTATGAAATTAAATTAGAAGATGTCAGGGCATTGCAAGTTTCTACCAGCCTTTTCACAGGCCCAGAGTGTGGCTTCAATCTGATTTTCAGATTTTATATGTGAAGCCCAGCCCAGCCCCTCAGAGCCATAGCTGACTCAGGGCCCTAATACAGCAAGAGCCTAGCATTGGTATTTGGTGCTTTGATCCACAGAGACAGGTGTTGTTTATTATAACAGTGCAAGTTATTCTGTGAGAGTGTTTTCAGGATTTGGTGTGGTAACTGCATGCCTAATACAAGGTCTGGCGCATCTCAAGTTCAAAATAAATGTGAAATTCTATCCTTGAGTTCATCACTGCTCCATGTCCCCATTCACCTATCTGAGCTCTAGGAAGAGGGTAGTTGTTGTTGTTGTTGTGTGCCATCGCGTTGGTATCCAACTCATAGCGACCCTCATAGGGTTTTCAATGGCTGTTACAGGATTGCCTTGGGAGTGGATTGCCAGGTCCTTCTCCCATTTTTGCGGTGCTGGGAATTGAACTCAGACCTCAGAGACTGCAGCGCAGGGCTCTACCAACTGAGCTAAATCCCAGCCCACTGGAAAGAGGGTTAGCATTCTTAAATATTCACTCAATGACTGAGGATGAATTACTGAAACTTACACCTTTTTTGTGGTACTTGAGGGTTGAACTCAGGGCCTCACACATACTTTGCAAGCGCTCCACCACTGAGCCACAGGCCCCAGACCATTTTTTATTTTTTATTTTGAGTTAAGGTCTCCCTAAATTACGCAGGCTACTTCTGGCCTCAAACTCACGGTCCTCCTGTCTCTGCCTCCCAAGTTGCTGAAATGTATACCTTGTATAAAGTTACATAAGGTGACTGAATAGTCACTTCTCCCATCTTCATAAATCCTACTGAGACATTTTATAAAGCATAACAGATATATTGGTTTTATCTACATTTGAAATACTTGGACTGAGGAACCATAGACTGAAGGATAGTTTTTAAACAACCAGGCAATTTTTTGCCCAATATTCATGCTCTTTCAAAGTAGCAGAGACACATTTTCTTGTGTGGAGAGGTGCTAGACCTGGAAGGAACTCTTCTCTCATGTTTTTGGCAATAGATACTCAGTAAAATTGAATCAGATTTAAGTCAAAGGACTCTCTGAGAACTCCACCCTGGAGCAAGGACATAGCAGCCTTTCCCAGATTTTTAGTGTGTTTCCCAGGCTGATTTTTGGAATGTTACTGAAGAATTCTAAGATGATGTATTTTTGTTTTGTTTTTTTGTGCGGTGTTGGGGATCTAACTCAGGTCTTCATGTATGCCAGGCAAGCTCTGTGTAGTTAAGCTACATCTCCAGCCCTATTGGGTTTTTTAAAGAGGTAATTTATTTTCAGAACTTATTCTACAAATAATGGAGATGTTAATTTAAAGCTATAGCAATGAGGAAGAAAGGGTGATAAAAATGGATAATAAAAATTGTGGAGGATTCATTTGGAGCTCTTTAAAAATGAAGCTGTCTCCTTGGAAGGACAGATGCTTTTAAGATTTGAAATGTCCTCTTGAAAATTGTAATGGAAGATCCAGAATGAGCAAAATGCTTTCATAAATGCCCTCATTCTGAGGCCTGAAAGGCTTCAAACCAGCAGTAAGATGGGCATTAAGAGTTGACAGATTTTTAAAATTATTATTAGTAATACTTTTTATTTTCTCACATCTCCATGGTGACTTATATCTCCATGGTAATTTACATTTCTTTAACAACTATTTTGACATTGTTCCCCACAGTAACCCCTGAATGGGGAATCACCGGCCTCATTCTTATCTCAGATAACACAGTGTAGGCTCAGAGAGGTGAAGAGCTGCCCACAATTGCTCAGCTACAGAGGGGCAGGGGTGGCCTTCTGCCTCCAGACCACTGCTGTTATATCCACGTCATCAAACTTTAATAAAAGCGTAGGACTTGACTCCCCAAATTTCACTGTCAGAATAAAGGTATAACCGCTCCCTTTCCTCTGTCCTCCAGAACATGTCAGGCAGAGCTGGTGGTGCGTCAATCTGACTCCTTCCAACCAGGAGGCGGGGCCATTGCCAGTGGCTGGTGTGGCCAACAGCAACGCGGCCTCCAGTCTCTTCCAGGCAAGGAGATGAGACTGGGTCCAGTCTGACCTGTGGCTCTGTGGGGGCGACGCCATCACCACCAGCTCCCAGCTGCTGGCCCTGGAAGCCGAGCAACACAGCTGGAATGATCGTGGGATCTGTGCAAAGACACTACAGGAAGCGGTGGAAAGAGAGAGAGGAGCGGGCAACAGGAGCGAGGGAGGGGGATGACGACTCACATTAGCAGAAGTGATGTCACAGTCCACATGGAAACTGGCCCTGCTCTGTCACTGTGTGACATCACCGTCCACGTGGAAACTGGCCCTGCTCTTTCACGGTGGGCTCAGGAAGGAAACAAAGCCCCTGATTCATTAAACAGGAGTTTGAGGTCATCAGGGAGGAGGAATCATAGGAAAAATAGGGAGGCGACTCTGGAAGCTGCAAGGAGAGGGCAGACAGCTGAGGGCACAATGTCGCGTGGCCTGACGATGAGCGTGGGAAAATGAAGACGCGAAATGGAAATAAATGAGACCCAGAGAGGGTTAGAGGAGAGACTCGTGGGGCTTGGCCAGAGCCAGAGTCAACAGAGGCCAGGGTGGAGGTAAGCAAAGCACAGGGATACATGCATGGAAATGGCATGCTGAACCCCATTGTTTTGTATGCTAAATAAAACTTAATAAATGAAAAGGAAGACTTGAGTCTAAACTTTAATGATGTGTCCTATTCTATAACCCGTGTTACATCAAATGATCAGGCTTGAGACATAGCCTGGTAAAGCAGCTGGGTATCGAAGCGAAAGAAAGCTCTCCTGACAGAAGAAAAATTACATAAATAACAAAATTCAGAGGAAAGGGGGCTCTAAAGAGCCAAACATCACCATTGAGAAACCAGTTAATTTATTTAAATATAAGCACTAAGAAAAATAATGAAAACCAAATTAAATCAGGTACGAGAAGGAAGGCTATTGGGAGGCACAAGAGGAAATTACTAATTTCCACACTGATGATAGTATGGGATCTAAGTGATGATCAAAGAAATATATACATTATACAATAGTCTTATAAAAAACAAACTCCCAGTGATCTTTCACATTATCAAAAAATTTCACATCATCAGAAAAAAAAAAAAAAAAGAAAGCATAGACCACACAGTGAAAGACAGATATTAAATCATTGGCTCAATCAAGTGGTATATCAAGCATTTAATTAAAATAAGATGTAATATCCACTTTTAGAAATTTGCATTATAAATATATTCATTCCAAGTGAAATTATTTATGTGCAAAGATGAAGACTGCAGAATTGTTTGCATTATCAAAATACTGAGAACAATTTAAAAGTCCACCAATAAGAAAGACTGAATGCATCAGTTGTGGCACACTCATAAAACAGAATACTATGCATCAGTCAAAAAGAAGCTTCAAGATAATATTGTGAGCTTAAAAATAAGGTATAAAACTATTTTTATAATATGTAGCCATTTGATGAGATGTCACAAGCACATATAACGTGTCTGTGTGGTATAATGTGGACATAGGGATGAACCATCTCTGAAAGGACAAATAGATGTGTCCTCACGAAAGGAAACTGGGTCCTTGAGGGATGAGTTTAAAGAGAATAACTGTTTACTATATGCTGTTTATACTTCCTGAATTCTAGTCAAAACCATATACTTTAAACAATTTTTAAAATGCAAAAGCAGCCTTACCAATGATTGGCCGTTATGCCAGGCCCAGTTTACTGCGGCTTGAGAAAGAGAGGGTTTGACTTAGAATAATTCCCTTCCTGAAACATCTCCAAGTATCTTGCTTACTTACTTCTGTGTAAGAAAAGGTTCCTATTTGTCTGGGAGCCACTTAAATCTTAACTCAGAAGGGTCTTGGACAAGGGACCACCATCTAAACAAGACATGACACATGGTCCAGTCTGGCAGCCTAAAGCCAACTTCAAGACAAGGGCACAGAATGGCCAACTTTTGTGGAGTGTGCCACAAAGCAACAGGACACCGACATCACAGTTCCAGTTAGATGAGGGTATGGTGCATCCAGAGCCCCCCATGTGTCTGTCAGCTTATAGTGCTGTGGGGGCATGCGTGTTGCTGCGACGCTGAAACTATGGCACCTCTATCTCAGACAGCAGCCGGGCCATCTATGGTAGACAGGTTTCAGCTGAGCTTCCATACTAAGACAGACTAGGGAGAAGGACTTGGCAGCCCACTCCTGAAACAATTAGCCATTGAAAATCCTATGAATAGCAGAGAAGTACTGACAAATATAGTGCTGGAAAATGATCCCCCCAGCCTGGAAGGCATTCAAGAAACCACAGAGAAAGAATTGCCTCCTCAAATTAGGGTCAACCTTCATGATAGGAATGGAGTAAAACCCCTGAGACCTCCTTTTGCTGATGTGGCATGACTCAAAGTGAGATGAAACACAGTGGCTGCAACAATGGACTCAAGCATAAAAAGATGGTGAGCATGGCACAGTGTCAGGTAGTGTTTCGTTCTATACACAGGGCTGCCATAAATCAGATGTGACTCCATGGCACCCAACAAAAACCCTGAATGTCCACTGCAGCTGGGGTACTCTCCGGCAGATGTCATCTGAAACAAGGGAGCATTTCATGCTTTGTTCGTAGTTTGTGGATCTATTCAGATTATCCTTTCTGCTAATAGACAATAATCATTCGACTGAGGCTTGGGGGACAGTTGACACAAAACTATATATACACCATGGCTTTCCACAACATGCTGCTTCAACTATAAGAGTCACAACTGCTTAGGGAGAAAATGGAATTAGAAGGGCAGCCTGTCCCTCGAGAGTTGGCTCTGGTCCTTCAGGGCCAGAGATTCGATCTTTTAAAAGGCCCATCTCTGTTTTAATTAATCAAGCTTTCATTTCCAGTGGCAATAATCTTCCCCAGGCATTCAGGAAATCAGAAACTAGAGCCCACACAGGAAAAGTCGATATGGCATTTTCTACCAACTTGACTTGTTTGTACAAACCTAATCAAGAGTTTTTCCCTCTGCAGGAGATTTGATATTCCTCAGTACCACAGAGGAGGAACACCATCTATCTGCTCAAGGCTGTCGCATCAGACGGGAAAGATGCTGTTGCATTGAGGACTTCCGGTCAGTCTGAGAAGAATCTAGCAATGGCCTCCAGCATGCTTTCCAACCTGGCAGCTCCAACTACATTGCTTGGTGATATCTGTGGCCAAAGTTTACCCGATAGACATCCGAGGCCACAACGTTCTGATCCCAGCCACTTAGAACAGTTCTTGGCTTTGCAAATGTTGAGTCCAACGAGTGGATTGGTGTGATATTTGGAACATGAAGTATCCCCTAAAAAGACTTATGTATCCGAAGACTTGGTCCCCAGCTGCTGGAGCTATTTGGGGAGGTGTTGACAAGTTTCAGGGGTGGGGTCTGGTCAGAGGAAGCAGGTCACCACACCCAGGTGTTAGGGGATCTTGTCCTCTTCCCTCCCCTTTTCCCAGGTGCCAGGAGCTGAAGAGTATCCTCCAGCACAAGCTCCCCCAGTGCAGTCAGACCCCATGGGCCTGACTGCAGTATTTTGCCTTCTTCCCTAGCCAAGTTTCCAGTGAAATGATGGGAACATTTATTAAAATTTACGTAACTAGGGGTTGGAGATATAGCTCAGTGGTGGAACGATTGCCTTGAATATGCAGGACGCTGGGTTGATCCCCAGTACCATCTAAATAAACAAATAAATAATAAGTTAAGTAATTCACATGTTTTGGTTTTGGTTTGGGTTTGGGTTTGGGTTTTGAGGTAAGGTCTGGCTCTGTAGCCCAGGCTGCCCTGGAACTTGCAATCCTCCTGCCTCAGCCTCCTGGGTACAAGTCTTTTTTTAATGGATTTTCTTCCAAGGTATGACATTGGCCATTTTCTCAGAGACTATTCAGATTTCCATAACATTTCATGCACACATATTCCCAGGGATGAATAATCAATCTTATTGTGACATGGCAGAGTCTGGATCTAACACACTGATATACGGATAGTCAGAGGACAGGGAGGTCACAAGGGTGCAATGCCACCCAAGCCCCACTACAACCACAAAGCATGGAAGGGTTGGAAGCCATTCGGCTTGCTAAGTCTACAAAACAATGGTCTGAATAGCTGGCCTGCCTGCTCGGGGCTTGCTGGGAGACAGAGGGAAGTGAGGCGTGGGGCCATGCTCGGTATTGTCATGCCAATGGGCAGGTCCGCCTGTGAGGACTCGGGTTCTGTACCTGAAACACTGTTCCTACCTGATTCTAATTCTTCATTTAAATTTCCTGCCACTGTTATCATTGAGCATTCTTTTTATTTTTTTATGAAGCGTTCTTAGTTTGGCTGGAGACCAACCTTCTTTATATACTAACAGTGTTACCATAAAAATAGTAATATTGCATCTCATGACACTTTCAAATTCATCCTAATCATTTCATTTGACGTGCAATTATAAAAGTCACTTGTTATAAATGCATATTAAGATTTTCTTTAAACAATCAATCTAAGCCTCTCTGCTGCTTTTCTTCAATTAAATGCACACAATTATTTTAATTAGTAGCATTGCTCAACAGTCTTGTTAGCTTCCATTTTCTTATTATTTGATAGGACTAATTTTGTCAATGCCCATCATTCTGAACTCTTAACTGCATGTGGATAGAACATTTTCATTTTGCTACCCAGAACTCCTGCCAAGCACCAGCAATTCAGCCCTCCTCCAGCCCTAGGCCCTGAGAACAAATGCATCATAGAGGGATTTCTTTTTCTTTATTTGGTGCAGGGGATGGAGCCCAGAGCCTTGTGCTCTACCACTGAGCTACATCCTCAGACCTTCAGTGGAGGGATTTGAGGCTAAGATTCTGTGCAAATGAACAAGACAAAAGACACCAAATGAAAAAATGAATCCATGTTGTGGCCACAGAAGGCACTACCTAGAAATATTCCCAAACCGCGTCATTCCCAAAAGAGAGAAGCTGCTCTGAACCGCTCCCCTCAGGCTGTAAGTCCCAAGCCCCAGGCCCCCTTTGGAAGGATGGGAGGGCAGCTGGCAGTTAGAGAGGAGACTTGTAAGGAGCAAACAGGCTGGCTTAGTCACATAATCAGAGGGCTGTGCAAAAGAATGTCTTATCTGCCACGACACCAGTTTGTGGTTTTCAAAAGGGACAAGTGGGTGTGAGCTGAGCATGTGGCACAACCACCAGAAAGAACTGAAATTGCCATGCAGGCACATAACCACACGCCCTGATTATAGGCTGTCGCCAGCCACGCCCTGCAACACCAGCCTGCATCCACTAGTCCACCTAAAAATACAGAGGGACCAAGGACCAGCATCTCATGCTGTCCTGTGGGCCAGTGGCAGTGGCTCCTGGGAAGGGCATCAGACACACCAGAGCTCTTGCTCAGGCGCTGTCAGTGACAAGGGCATGTTGTGCCAATGCTCTGGGACCCTCATTTGTAAAATGGGAATAACAACACCAGCCCCACTTTCCTTGCAGAAAAGCAATCAACCAGTGTTTTAGAGAGCTCACAGTGTTCTCAGAAGCATAGGAGATTTGAGAAGGGGTAGGAAATGGCATCAGGCCTGGAGTATTTTACAACAGATTTTGGGTGAAATGAGACCAAAGCCTATATAGTAGCAGGCAACTATAGCACAGTGTGTGCACCTGCACTCAGATATAAAGCAAAGTCTACAACTCCTCTAAGACGTCACAGGCAGGAACAGATGGACAGGAGGGGCTGGCTCCTGAGAGGTGAGAAGGCTTTGGCTGGGAAGGGAAAGGAAAGGAGTTCAACAAGGAAGACCACTGGAATGCAGCAAGGAGCAGGGCTCATTCATTGCCATGGAATGATGGTCAAAATGCTCGAGGACAGGAGGGAAATCAAATTGTGCACCAAGTTAATGGGCACCGTGTCATCCTAGTGACTCAGGCAGCTGAGGCAAGAGGATCGCAGGTTTGAGACCAGAGGCAGCCTGAGTAACTTAGCAAGACTCTGTCTCAAGATCTTAAAAAATTAAACAGGGGGAGCTAGGAGTGCATCTCAGTGGTGGAGCACTTGCAGAAGTATGTGCAAAGCCCTGGGTTCAGCCCCCCATGAACCATGAACTCAAAAACAAAACAAAACAAATTGCTGGGCCCCGATGAGCCTGTTGTTGTTAGGTGCCGTGGAGTTGTATCCGATTCATCCGTATAGGGTTTTCAATGGCTGATTGTTTTGGGATTGCCTCAGAAATTAATTTCTGCATCCTTCTCTCATTTGCTGGGAATCAAACTTGGGACTTCAGAGACTGCAAAGTGGTACTCTACCAAATGAGCTAAATCCCAGCCACTGATGAGCCTGGATTATAGTAAAAGCAGGGGGAGCAGGTGGGGAGAGGAATAGAAGCAGGCTTCTGGGAGTTTCAAAATACAGAGGCTCAGCATTTAAGGAAGATTAGCCTGCAAATGATATGTAGTTGGGTCAGGGCTAAAAAGATGGAAAGTAAAATGGAAAAACATTAATGACCCATTTTTAGTAGTGAATACAAATGAAGAGATCACAGAATAGCATGAAGGGGGAAACCTGGCTGGGCACACAGCTCAAAGGGGGGGGGGGTGCTCATGTGCCAGCTGCCTCCAACCCTTGGCACCACAAACTAAATAAATAAACGGGAAAGAGTAGATGACTGTCTGGGCACAGATGATAGGAGTGTGTTAGAAGGTTCACGGGCTTGACCCTGGTTGAGTACAAGAATAACTGTACTGAAAGTAAATGAAGACACTTTTTTATTTGCTTTATTGAGGATTCATTTAAAGTCATTGTGAATGCAGCTGACATGTTATTAATTTCCTTACCATGCACAGCTATTCATTACATGGTACTGTAATCATGGGGTTTTTATTCTTCCCATCTTGATTTAACATCAAAACTTCCCTCCAGTTTTGCATTAAACGTTCAGCGTTGCGTCTTCTTCGTTTGTGTGTGTGCGTGTGTCTGTGCGTAGCTCTGAAGCTCAGAAAGTAGAATCATTTGTAGAACCCGACCCTCCTTTGAAGCAGGGCACTATTTTTCTGTTTTAGCTACAGGATCGCAGTGGCGAGATGCAATTCCCGTTTCGTACGCTAGATGGGAGACAACAGTTACTTTCTTTCCCTCCTAGTCAAAGAAATAATGGAGGCCACAGGGTGGAAAAATTAAGCACCAGGGATCATTTCTGTCAGTAGCTTGTTCTCATATAAGGAAATACAAACTATCGTATCTAACATTTGCATTTCACCGCAAACACGAGGGAAGAGTTTCCAGACTGTTGAAACTGGAGTATGCATGCCTTTGTGTTGGGTTTGGGGTTTGGGTTTTTTGGGGGGCTTGGGGGCACAGAGGGATGAATTGACTTTACGTTTTATGTGCAGTCCAAATAGGAAATGCTGGAGAGAGCAGATAATGAAAGCAGTATTGGCGGCGTTATGAAATGAGACTGTACTGAGTCAGGATGAACGTTGGTGGCCCTCTTCCCAGAGCCACGGCTTTGCGGGCCTTAGCACCCTGGCACCCTGGTGAGGCCGAGGAACTGCACTGAAGGCTGCTTTCAGGGGACACTCGCTCATTCTTCTGCTTCCAGATTGGGCTGTAGTTAAATGAACTTGGTAGGAAGATGCTGCTTTGGGCTTCGCCCCTGACTCCGATAACTGAACTGCTTTGAGAAGTGGAATAAATACTTTGTCGTGAACCGCCCTCCTTTGAGTGTCCGTTTAACGCGCTCCGCAGAGTCCTCCGCGAAGGTGGGTGGTGATCATGTCCGCCCCAGGGGAGCATAAACCCTAGCCAAACCTAGCCAGTTTTTGTGAGACTGCTGCATATTTTTAGATATTCTAATAACATTCAATTTCCTCCTAGCCATTGTCTAACTATAACTAGAAAGTAAAATAAACATTTTATTTGAATATGAGATTTGGATGACAAACCTTGGTAAGACCTCTCTACTGTTTTTACTACTTTCAGTATTTTTTTCCCCACCAAAATCCCCAGGAAGATACAATTATTCAAGCCTAATAAGATCATGGGCTGGGATTTAGCCCAGTTGGTAGAGCACTGCGCTGCAGTCTCTGAGGTCCCCAGTTCAATTCCCAACACCACAAAAATGGGAGAAGGACCTGGCAATCCACTCCCAAGGCAATCCCAAAACAGGCAGCCATTGAAAACCCTATGAGGATCGCTATGAGTCGGATACAGACTCAACAGCACCTAACAACAACAACAATGAGATCATATTCAAAGGGGGGGGGGGGTGCGTGAGCGTGTTATATGGCAATGTTACACGGAGGCAGGGGGTTGAGCCCGGGGTCTCACATGCGAGGCAAGAGCTCTACCAGGGCGCTGTAACCTCAGCTGCGCGGCGTTTCGTTTGGGTTTTCGCTGTTGTGTTTTGGTTTGGGGCAGGGCTCCACCACGGAGCGCAGGCTGCTCTGAGCTGGCCATCCTCCTGCCTCCGCCCCCGGCTGCTGGGACTGTGGGGATGGTAGCCTTGCGCCACCAGGCTGGGCTTCCAAAGATTACCGGCTCCTTCGTATTTCCTTGAATTTCTGATCTTTCTGCACAACCTGGGCTTTTTCTGCGTCGCCCTCAGTAGGAAGCCCCGCCCCTCTTATTTGGAGTTACCTTGCCACCCCCAGGACTCCCGCTGGCTTGCGGATCCCTCGCCTTGGGCTTCCTCCGCTGCCCCCTGTACCCGGGAGGAAGAGGCGCTTCCTGCGTGAAGGAGTTGTTTGGCCCCCGCAAAGGAAACTTCCAGGTTACAGGGAGCGCCAGCCGAGGCCTAGGAGCTCTGGGTTCACGCCTGGCCGACCTCTGGCAAGGCCTTCAGCTGAGCCTCAGTTTCCCCAGAGGGCTGCCCTACCCCATAGAGTCTCAGGCGTGTGGAGCATGGGCGGGGCTAGGCGGCCTGTGCGTCTCCGGCTCTGGCAGCCCAGCAGGTCCCGCGGCTGCAGCTGTGCAGACGGTACCTGGCCGGCAGGGCGAGTACCGGCCCAACGCATTAGGAAGGCTTGGTGGAAGTGATTTCACTTTCAGCTTTCCCCGGGAAGCGAGCGGAGAGCGGGTGCGCGTTATTACCATATATAGGGAGGAAAGGGGCCGGTGGGCGGGAAAAGGGAAGAACCGAGAGCAGCCTGAGTCAGCGGCCCAGGGTGCGAGCGAGGAAGCCCCGGCCCAGGAAGCCGGCCTGATGATTGATGACGTTCTTGCTAAGGGGTCAGCGTGCAGATGATTCAAAAGGAGCCTGGAAAAGGGAAATGTTGCAAACTAGCACTGGGGGAAACACAACTGCGGTAGAAGAGGTCCAACAGTTTTTAAAATTTAGGAGAACTGATGAAAGAAATACCTCTCAACCTTATACAACAAAAAAGATAATGTTACTAGTTTTATTTCCAGATTTTCTCTGCCCCCCCCCCCCGGAGGATTTAAACCCAAGGCCTTGTGCTAGTGAGGGAAGCACGCTGCCCCTGAGTTACATTCCCAGGCTACTTATATTTTTTAAGAAAATTAAAAACAAAAAATTCTTGATAGAAACAATAAAGCTTCATATCTAAGACAAAATATCTGGAACATTAAAGCACTATTTAAAAAATTGAACAGCCGGTCGCAGTGGCGCATGCCTGTAATCCCAGCGGCTCGGGAGGTGGAGGCAGAATTGCAAGTTCGAGACCAGAGGCAGTCCACATAATTTAGCAAGACCCTGTCTCAAAAAGTAAAAAAATGGGCTGAGGGTGCAGCTCAGTGGTCCAGCACTTGCAGAGCATGCAAGCGGAGGGCCTGGGTTCAAACCCCAGTACCGAAAACAAACAAACCAAAAAAAAAAAAAAAAAAATGCAAAGATGGGTCATAGACAATACAACCTTATCAACAAGATGAATGATTGTTATGTGAGCCTAAAGTAATTGCTCTGTGTTCCTGACATCACAGTTAATTGTTAGGTTGTTTTGTTAGGTGCCATGACATTGGTTGCAACTCATAGTGATCCTAGGTACAACAGAACAAAACACTACTCAACACTGTGCCATGCACACCATCTTTTCATCTTTGAACCCATTGTTGCAACCACTGCTCCTTCTCATTTGAAGTCCTGTCACATCAGCAACTGGAGGTCCCTGCGGCTTTACTCCATTCCCATTTTTAACATCAACTCTAAGGAAGCAACTCTTCCCTGGTCGTTTCTTGAATGCCTTCCAGCATGAGTGGCTCATTTTCTGGCACTATATCTGACAGTGCTTCTCTGCTATTCATGGAGTTTTCAACAGCTAATTGTTTTCTGAGTGAGCTGCCGCGTCCTTCTCCCTAGTCTGTCTTATTCTGGAAGCTCAGGTGAAACTTGGTGACTATAGGTGGCCCTGCTGGTATCTGAAATACCCATGCCATAGCTTTCAGCATCACAGCAAGACACAAGCCCCCAGAACACAACAAGCTGACAGACACGTGGGGGGATCACAGTTAATAGCAGCCAAAAAAAAAAAAAAAACCTAACCACTTTTGACTAGGCAGTTTTCAAGAGGAGGGAAAAGACTTTCAGAGGAATGTTTGGAAAAGAATCCAAAGCATTTCCATCTATTCCTGTCCCTTCCATATTGCTAACTCAGGCACAGCTCATACTACCTCGCTTTTCCACTCATAAGATGGTCGTAGCATCTGTTGGTATTTAATATTTAGCACTCACAAAATTTTCTGTGATTATTTAAAGCTTTCTGAACTTCCTGGAAGACATAGTCTCATTTTTAAATATTCCTGTCACAGACAGTGCCAAAAATGTATACACATTTTACAAAAGGAAGAAACTATTAAGATTGTAATACTTAATATATACCAATAGCAAAAGATGAATATGAGTCATGTTTGACTTCTGCAATTACAAGAGGTGCTCAAAGTGGTTACCATTGCAGAAGCAGCAGGACTTGTATCTGCGCAAGGCCTCCCAGACCTTCCCTTGTGCTTATCACACAGGGTACCTTGAGTCTCAATCTTATCATGAATGTGTGCAACTGTTAGGCATGTGGGAGGTTCTGTTGCACACTCATGCCTCCACTGCCATTGTACTTCCACAATTTTCTTAATTTCAAATACCACTTCAGAGTGGTCTTGCACTCCTCCAATGACAACCAATAACAACTGTGCTTCTACCACTTTCTTTGATTATCCTGGCTGTCCCATGATGGTGTTAGCATTCTATTTAATTAACATCATCTTCTCTGAGTGAACATCATACTACATATTGCTGTAACATAGGAACTTTAAACAGTACAAAATAATGAAAATGAGCCCATGGCCCTATTCTTGGATTCCATAAAAATGGGAAAAAAATGGTATCCTGCCCAAAGCAACTTCCTAATTGCTAACATTGCTAACACTAGATAAAGTTATGGATCTAGCTTAGTTGCAGAGTGTTTGCCCTAGCTTGTCAGAGGCCCTGGATTCAGTCCCTAACACTACCAAAACCTTTTTTTAAAGTGATGTAAGAAACCAAATAATTAGGGCTGGTAATATAGCTCAGTGGTAAAGCACTTATATAGCATGGATGAGGCCCCAGGTTGGATCCCCAACACCACAAATAATTATATTTACACAGCCTTTTCTACACATACAAAAAAGTACCTTACCAGTAAATAGACTACCTTTCATTTTTTAAAAAGAGGATTCCCATTATGAAAAATTTAAATAATAGAGCCGGGCATGGTGGCGCAAGCCTGTAATCCCAGCGGCTCGGGAGGTGGAGGCAGGAGGATCACAAGTTTGAGACCAGAGGCAGTCTGCGTAACTTAGTGAGACCCTGTCTCAGAAAGTAAATTAAAAACAAACAAACAAACAAACAAACAAACAAACAAATGGGCTGAGGGTGCAGCTCAGTGGTCCAGTGCTTGCAGAACCTGCAAGCATAAGGCCCTGGGTTCAACCCCCAGTACCACCAAAAAAAAAAAAAAAAAATTAAATTATACAGGAATGTGAAAAAGAAAAGTGTGAGTACTTCCTCATGCCCCTACACTTCCCAAAGACGGGAGAGATAATGTCTGCCAGACATCTTTTGTGGATAAACGCATGCAGAAATAATCACAGTAGAGGTGATTTCTGCAATGTACTTTCTTCACTTACTGGATTTTACATAACTGTACAAGCTAATATTCATAGATCCCATTCTTCTATGGGCTGCAGCCATTCAGGAGTGTACTACACATTACTTATCCTATCTCCTCAGTGAAATCTCACAAGTCCACCAGTGGTGTTTCCCTATTAAAGAAAAGTGAAGCTAACGTCAAGTGCAGTGAACATCATTGATAGTGCTCTTGATCTTAACCAAAAGGTCAAGAAACACAGTGAGCAACACAGAGACTTTGCATACAGGTGAACCAATTACTTGCCCAGAGGTATAGGATATCAGAGGCATGTCTGGGTCCATTTCCTGTTGTTGTTTGTGACACTGAAGCTGTCCACGTGAAGGCGTGTTTCCAGTTTTACTACTTTGACCATTATGTTATTAGGAGTGGAGACCACTCCCCAGCTCTATCAGCTGGTCCAGCCAATCAGCTTTCTTTCCCACAGACTTTCCACCGCAGGCAAATTGAAAACAGTGTTGCCCCCCATTAATTCCAGGTGGAACCTTTTGTAAGCTTTTCCTTTTTCCTTCTTTCCTTCCCCTGGCCCTTACTGAATAATTTGCCTAATTTCCAGGTGCTTTAATAATTATTGTCTTACAATGTGCCTCTTCTTTTTTGAGATTATTTTAAAGTACATCACATTTCATTTATCAAAATTTGTTTAGATTTAGCTAAGTTTTATAGAATATTTACTACTTACTATTCTTTGTATATTGTGGGATTTTTTTCCCTTTCCTGTGATCTTTACTCTGTTTTTATTGATCTAGAGTGTTTTCACAACTAATTATCCGAGGAGTGTACATGTTTAATATGCTTTTACAGTCTCAGTCTTTGAATAGCTAAGATTCTGAAATATAATCTTTTTCAATGTTAACTTACTTCTCAAGTAATGTCTAAGACCTTTCACATTTTTTGACATTAGAAATAGACTTTTGAGAAGTGACACTCTCAGAACTTGGTGAACTTTTTCACTCTTCAGGAACCATACTCTCTTCAGTCTGAGAAAGTATCTTCTATAATTTCATTGATTGTTCATTCTCCATCATGTCTTGTTCTGGCATTTGCAACTGTAGTTGTTTTTCAATTACATTTCCATATCTGTTCTGCAAGACACTTACCTCTGTCTGTTTCATGGGCATGCTCTATCAGTATTATTCAGTGTTTAGAATTGTCTACCATATCATTCAGTGTTGTTATTTAGACTTTTACTTTGGCAATTATGGTTTTAATTTTTTTCTACATTTATTTTGGTGATTAGGGTTTGTATTTTCTCTGAAAAATTATTTCTTGCTCTTTTTTGTTTGTTTTTCATGAAGTCTTTTCTTTCTTGATACTATATTGTCTCAAGTCTTATTGCAGTTATGAATTAGAGTGTTTCTTCCAAACTCTTTCTGTACATACTTCAGGATGGTGCATTTGTTCTGAATGGTCAGCTCAACGCCCTCTTGTTTTTGTTTTTGTTTTTCCTTCCAGGTTTTTGAGACACAGTCTCAGTATGTAGCCCAGGCTGGCCTTGAACTTGCCATTGTCTTGCCTCAGCCTCCCAAGCGGTGGGATCACAAACATGTGCACCACACCTGGCTTAATGCCCTGCTTTTGATCAGACAGGCGCTGGCTGATCTGTTATGATGGCCTGGATTGTCTGGGTTACTAGCTGCCATGAGTGTCTTTAATTCTTACAGAGGTTGGCTCTGGGGTTTCGCCAGAGACCATGGCAAGTGGGAGCCATGGAGCCTTTTCTGGATGGACTGTGATGACCGCACAAAGCTGAAGGGCAGG
Source organism: Pedetes capensis (assembly GCA_007922755.1). Taxonomy (NCBI): domain Eukaryota; kingdom Metazoa; phylum Chordata; class Mammalia; order Rodentia; family Pedetidae; genus Pedetes; species Pedetes capensis. The sequence continues at coordinate 20,343 of VMDO01007350.1, forward strand.
TCCCTCCCAGGTGTGTGTATTGGAAGTGTGTAAAATGATGTCATGAGAAATAGACAGTAAAGGGGTTTCCACAGTGAAACAGACTCATATCTGTCATCTTACACTGTACTTTCATGTGACAGGAGCAGCTAAAATCTACTTAGTTGACAAAAATGCATAATATGATTTTATGAACTTAATCCTCATGTAAACTCGTTCATCCTACATGTCTGCTATTTTGTATCCATGGACCTACATCTCACCAGTTTCTCTCCTTGTTCCCAGCCTGTGGAAGCCACTATTTCATTCTATCTCTGTGCATTTGGACCCCCCCCTTTTTTTAATATTCCACATATAAGTGAAATCATGCAATATTTTTGTTTCTGTTTCTGGATTATTTCACTTTGCCTAAAGTCCTCCTGGCTCATCCATGTTGTGGTAAATGGCAAGATTTGCTCCTTTTATATGACTAAATAATATTCCTCTCTCTGTGTGTGTGTGTGTGTGTGTGTGTGTACATTTTCTTTATCCATGCATGAGTCCGTGGACATTTAATTTGTTTCCATGTCTTGGCTGTTGTGAGTAATGCTACAATGAACATGGGTGTAGATATCTTTCTGAGGGGCTGCTTTCATCTCTCTGGAGTATATACCCAAAAGAAGACTTGCTAGATTGTATGGCATTTCTATTTTTAATTTCTTTAGGAACCTTCATACTGATCTCCATAATGGCTGCACCACTCTACATTCCTACCAACAGTGTACTAAGATTGTTTTTTTGCCACACCTTTGACAACATTTACCTTTTGTCTTTTTGATAATGGCCATCCTTTTGGGTGTGAAGTGATATCTCATTAAGGTTTTACTTTGCAAATCCCTGTTGATGAATCATGATGAGCATCTTTTCATATAGTTGTTGGCCATTTTTATGTCTTCTTTGGGAAAAAAATGTGTGTTCAGGTCTTTTGTTCATTTTTAAAATCAGCTGTTTGTTTTTCTACTATTGGATTGTAAAAGTTCTTTGCAAGTTTTAGATATTTATCCCTCTTCAAATATTTGGTTTGCAAATATTTTTTCCAGTCCGTAAGTTCTCTGTTCATTTTGCTGCTTGTTTCCTTTACTGTGTAGAAGGGTTTTCATTTGGCATAGTCTTAGAAATTTATTTCTGCTTTTGTAGCATGAGCTTTTGATGGGATATCCAAAAAATCATTGTCAAGGCCAGTATCAAGGAGTTTTTCACCTGTGCTCTCTTGTAGGAGTTTTATAGTTTCAGGTCTTATGTTTAGGTCTTTCATCCCTTTTGAGTTAATTTTTGCATATAATGTCCAAGGCTGGGACAGGAAAATTGTGAGTTGGAGGCCAGAGGCAACCTATGCAAGTTAGCAAGACCCTGTTTCAAAATTTAAAAGTTAACAATGGGCTGAGGGCTCAGTGGTACAACATTGGCCTAGCCTATGTGGGGCCCTGGGTTCAACAACACTCCCTTACCAGGACTACAAAATGAATAAACAAGTATAAGAAAGTAAAAACCCAATTTCATTCTTCTGAATGTGGAAACCCAGTTTTCTCAGTATCATTTATTGAAGATACTATCCTTTTCCATTGTGTCTTGTTGGTGCCCTTGTTGGAAATTAGTTGAGTGTATATGTTTGGATTTATTTCTTGGTCCTCTACATTCACATAAAAATAAGGCACTAAGTGGAGAGAATGCCCCTGTGCCCCACAGTCCCACGTTATTTCCCTCATTGCGAGCATTAGTGAGGTGTATTTGTTGTGATTAACAATTCAATACTGAGACATTCTTACTCAAGTCCATGATTGACATTCTCACTATGTGTATTAACATTATATGGTGTTTGCCAAATGCATAATGACATGCATCCATCATCAGACTATCACACACAACAGTTTCCATACCATCTTTTTCAATAAGATGGTTTTAACATTTTTCTTAGCATGTATTAATCGTACAAGGTAATCAGTTTCATTATGATATTTTCATACATATATGATGATATGATGTACTTTGATCCTATTTGGCCTTCCTATTACAATATCTTGGCCCACTGATCCCTTGCCCCTGGTCCTCTTCCTCTTTCCAAATGGTTGCAAGAAGGTTTTATGAATCAGATGTTTTCTTGTCACAGGTCACTTGTGACAATGCCAGGCAGAGGTGAGTGTCGAGACCCCTGTGTCATGGGATTAGGGTGCAACAGAGCCTTCTGAGGCTGAGTGAGGTGGGCCTGCCATCTGTGATATTCAACACTGGTTATTGGGGACGATGTGTTTGAGTCAGCTTAAGAAGAACAGGGTCTCTGGGGAGGGAACTTTAAGACAAAGTAGTTTTCATGATACTTGTCCAGATCAAAGCCCCATGGCACAGAGGAAAAATGAGTTTCCAGAAATAAAATTGCTGTGGAATGCTCTATGAAAGAGCCTGTGTAAAGAATAAGAGCACAAGTCACAGACTGGGAAAGAAGATTTGCAAAAGACACATCTTATAAAGGACTGCTATCTAAAACAAACACTCACTACTCTTAAAACTCAACAAAAAGAAAACAAACAACTTAATTTGAAACATAGACAGCCAGGCGCAGTGCCTACACCTGTTATCCCAGCAATCAGGAGGCAGAGGCAGGAGGGTCACAAGGTCAAGGTCAGAGGCAGCCTGCCTAACTTCGCAAGACTCCATCCCAAGATAAAAAGTAAAAAATGGACTAGGGGTTCAGTCCAGTGCAAAGCATGAGTGAGGCCCTGGGTTTAACCCCTAAGAACCAGAAAAAATCAAAAAATTGGCAAAGACTTGAACAGATCCCCTCACCAAAAGTACACAGAAAGTAAACAGGCATATTAAAAGATGCTCAACATCATATGTCATTAGGAAGTTTCAAATTAAGACAACGCGATACCACTGCACATCTATTGTTGTTGTTAAGTGGCATCAAGTTGGTCTAACTCATAGCGACCCTGTGTACACCAGACGAAACACTCCCTGACACTGTCCCATGCCCACCACTATTGTCAGTGCTTCTCTGCTATTCATAGAGTTTTTGATGGCCGTTTCAGAGTGGCCAGCTCTTTCTCCCAAGCCTACAGTACCTGGAATGCCAAAGGTGGTCTCCCATCCAAGGATTAACCAGGCCTGATCCTGCTTAGCTTCTGGGATCTGACCAGATCAGATGGCAGAGTGGTAGAGCTGTAATCTCACATGTATTAGAATGACCCAAATCCCCAGCACTGATAGCACGCAGTGCTGGCGAGGCCACAGAGCCACAGGAACTCTCCCCCAGTGCTGGTGGGAATGCAAAGAAGCTCAGCCACTCTGAAAACTGTGGCGGGTTCTTGTGCCAAACTCTTACTACACAGTCCAGCCATTGGGATCCTTGCTATTTACCCAAATCAGTTGAAATTCTATGTCCACACGTACTTTATTCTTAAGTGCAGGCAGTTAGCTAGAAAAAACTAAATACTGGGTTATTCCAAGCATAGAACATTCTAGAAAAGACAAAAGTGTAAACACATGGAAGGATCAGTTAGAAGTGAGTGGGGAGGAGAGATGAATAGAAGTGTGCACAGATGAACTGGGGGGGTCAAAGAAACTATTCTGTGTGATACTAAAATCTGGCAAGTTTCTATACTTTCTTTGAACATAAAACTGCTTTCAAAAAAATTATCTCTTAAAAATCTTATCTGGAGGAAGATGAGTGTCCAGGCTTATGACCAAGACCAGAGCCAAGCAGGTGGGATTTGTGGATCACTGGTTGGACAGGGTCTGTAGCTGCTGTTGAAAGGCTCTCAGGGGTACAGAGGTACAGCTCATGCTTAGCTTATGTGAGGCCCTGGGTTCTGCCCTTGGCTGAGGGCATGGAGGCCTGGGGTCATGAAGGAAAAGAAATGTTAAAGGATTTTATTTATTTTAGACAGAGTCTTACTACGTGCGTAGCCCAGGCCAGCCTGGAACTCGGGGTCCTCCTGCCTCCCCCTGCCTGCTGGGCACAGGGATCACAGTCACGTGGGCCACCGCCTCACTCAGGATTGATTGATTATTTGATTGATTTGATTTGATTTGATTTGTGATACTGGAGTATTGAGCCCAGGGCCTTGTGCTTGCATGCTTTGCAAGTGCTATACCACTTAGCTGCCCACTCCACAGCCCATTTTTTTAGTTTTTGAAACAGGGTCTTGCTAAATTATGTTGACTACCTCTGGTCTTGTACTTGCAATCCTTCTGCCTCTGCCTCCCAAGTTGCCACCACACCTGGCTCTTTGCTCAGGATTTTTAAAAAGAACCTCCAAGCTCAGCCCTGACCCCAGAGCCTCGGCTGTGTGTGGGAGTGTGGAGTGAGGGTATGCCAAGGGCAGTGCACTCCCACGCTGGTTCTCCCAGTGGATGGAGGAGGATCCTACCTATCGAGGTAGATGTGCCACCTGTTGTGATTGTTAGGTGTCCTGGAGTCAGGTCTGACTCATAGTGACCCTCTTAGAGTTTTCAATGGCTGATTGTTTCTGGATTGCTTCTCCTTCTGTTTTTGCAGTGCTGGGGATCGAACTTGAGTCTCCATAGAGCACGCAGCAGCGTTCTATGCACTGAGCTAAGCCCCAGCACCGCCAACTGGTAGCAGAGGACACCAACCCCTGGACCTAGCTCCATCCGCAGTGAGGAACCACAGCCACACACACTGCTCAGGTGCCTCACTAGGCTCTGCTGGGACGATCAAAGCCCAGCCAGCGTAGCAGGTCACCCAGGGGGCAGGCAAGGGACAAGAGGCCGGGTTATCCCGCTCCTAGCCCACCATGCAGTGGAGAGATCCCTTTACCTCAGAGAAACCGCATATATAATGCAACTTCAGCCCACATCTGTGGTGTTCCTGACCTAAGAATGTCAAGTTCTCTCTACTGTTTTTCTGAATTCTCCCGCCTTTACGTTCTTGCTAGGGTTTAGTTCGGGAAAAGGACCCAACAACCCACTCCCAAAAATCAATCTGCCATTGAAAACCCTATGAACAGCAGAGAAGCACTGACAATAGTGTTTCTCCTATTGTACATAGGGTTGCTATGAGTCGGATACTGACTTAAGGGCACTTAACAACAACAAGAACAGGGTTTAGTTCAGTTGGTAGAGAGCTGCTCCGCACTTTCTGAGGCCCCGAGTTAGATCCCCAGCACCACTAATATAGGAGAAGGATGTGGTAGTCCACTCCAGGAGCAATCCTGAACAACAATCCACCCTTGAAAACTCTATGAGGGCTACTGGTAAGAAAATTTTATATTCTTTAATTGCCATATCTATTCAGAACTTGGGGCTGGGATTTAGCTCAGTTGGTAGAGCACTGCACTGCCGTCTCTGAGGTCCCGAGTTCAATTCCCAGCACCGGAAAAATGGGAGAAGGACTTGGCAATCCACTCCCAAGGCAATCCGGAAACAGTCAGCCATTGAAAACCGTATGAGGGTCGCTATGAGTCAATCGACTGGACGGCACCTAACAACAAGAGGTCACTTTGTAAAAGAGAGATTTAGGAAGTTATCCATCCATATTGAAGTTTATACAAGGAAAGATTGTCTGACATTGTGTCCAAATGACTTTTTATAAAGGCAATTTCACACAAAGGCCTTTTTTATGACTCCAGAGAAAAACAGATTGAAGCCTACATGCTTTCGCATATAACACTGGATCCCTGTCTGCCTCCATTTTCTTCATGGTGTCCTGAGATGCCTGGCTTCACCAGTTTCTGTGTAAAGACTTGGCTCTGGATGCCAATGGTTGCCTCTGTGGCACCTGTCTTAATGGCTGGGTTCTCCTGCTCATTTGTCTTTCTTCATCTTCTCATTTAAAAATGAAAAAGGTCAAACCCATTTCAAAAGAAACAAAACCAGAAAATAACAAGTGATCGTTAGGACATGGAAAATTGGTATCCTCAGGCATTGCTGGTAGAAATCTAAAATTTCACAACTACTGTAGAAAAACACTTTGATAGTTCCTCAAAAAGTTCAACAGAATTAGCATCAATTCAGCAATTCTACCCAAAACAATTGAAAGGAGGAGATCAGGTGTTTGTATATCCATGTTCATAGCAGCATTATCCACAAGAACCAAAAGATGGAAAAAATCCAAATGTCCAATGATTGATAAATGGATCAAGAAAATGTATAAACAGAAGTGGCACACAGTGCAATATTACTCAGCCTTAAAAGGGAGGAAATAAACAATTGAGATGAACTTTGAAGACAGTGTACTAAGTGAAATAAACCAGACACAAAAGGACAAATGTTATATCATTCCTCTTACATGAGATAGAGTAGTCAAATTCAGAGGGATAGAAAGGAGAATGGTGATGGGTAGGGTGTCAGCCATGGGGTTGTTACTACGTGATGAGTATAGGGTTTTAGTTTAGGAAGAAGAAAAAGCTCTGGAGATAAATGGTGGTGGCATTTGCACAACAACATGAATGTATTTAATACCACCAAATTGTATACTTACAAATAGCTAAAACTGTAAATTTTATATTATATATATTTTGCTGCAACAAAAAAAATATCATAAAGTGAATTAACACATGGCTCTCTAATTGGATCCAGCTACCCTGCTTACAGAGCACTCAGTTCTGGTGTTTTGGCAGCCTCCCTTTCAGGACCTTTAAGAGTGTAGTCATTCATTCATCTGCTCATTCAGTCATCTCATCTTTATTAAGCATATCCTATCAGCCTATGAGGGCTGGGATTTAGCTCAATGGGTAGAGAATTGATCTGCAGTCTCTGAGGTCCCAAGTTCGATTCCTAGCACTGCAAAAATGGGAGAAGGATGTGGCAAGCCACATCCCGAGGCAATCCTGAAACAATCAGCCATTGAAACCCCTATGAGAAAGCCGGGTGTGGTGGCTCATGCCTATAATCCCAGCAACTCAGGAGACAGAGGCAGGAGGATCTCAAGTTTGAAACCAGAGGCAGTCTTCATAATTTAGCTAGACCAGGTTTCAGAAAAAATAAAAAAATGGGCAAAGGGTGTAGCTCAGTGATACAGCACTTGCAAAGCATGCAAGCAGGAGGCCCTGGATCCAATCCCCAGTACTGCAAACAAAAAAAAGAAAGAAAAAGAAAAAGAAGAAAGAAAAAAGAAAGAAAAGAAAAAAGAAAAGAAAGAAAAAAAAGAAAAAAGAAAAATTAGTCAGCTACCACCTGTACACAGGTTTTGAATTACACATCTGTCATTGGATAGGAATTCCTAGAGATTTAAAACAATGGCTTCTGTATTATTTCAATGATTTATGCCTTGACAGTAAGGAAAATATAATTTATTGGTCCTTCAAATTTATAATCCCCCCACCCACTCACAGCTCAGTTTGCATTCCTTTTTTTTTTTTTTTTTTTTTTTTTTTTAGTACTTGGGGATGGACCCAGGGCCTCATGCATATGTTACAAGTGCTCTACACTGAGCTGCACCTTCAGCTCCTTTTTTATGTTTTCTCTTGAGACAGGGTTTTGCTATATTATGCACGCTGCCTCTGGCCTCAAATCCACAATGTTTCTGCCTCTGCCTCCTGAGACTCTGGGATTACAGGCTTGAGCCACCAGGCCTAGGCGCTCTTTTTCTTAATCAAATTTACCTTTTAAATGCAAACCTATAACACATTAAATCTGTTTTTCTATTCAATAGTTCTTTTAATTTTAACTTTTTAACCTGCATGCCTTGAGAAGATTATTCCTCTTCTATAATTATCGGAAGTACAAAACAGGTAACAATAATCCCTATTTCAGATTGAATTATTTTGTACAATTGCCAAAACAAGTAGAATTGAGTCCATCTTTATAAAACTGAAATTTTGATCTGATGCAGGTAAAAAAAATTGTTTTTTGTTTGTTTTCACTTTTTTGCAGCGCTAGAGCTTGAACCCAAGGTCTTGCACATGCAGGGTAAGTAAGTGCTTTACCACTGAGCTAAACCTCCAGCCCCACCCCCCATGGTGTTTTAATGACCAATTAAAAAAAATCAATGATTCATGGCAGAGATTAGCAAACTAAGTCCTGTGAAGCAAATCTGTCTTGCTTCCTGTTTTTGAAAATAAAGTTTTATTGGAACACGGCCTGCTCTTTGGAGTACATCTTGTCCCCAACAACTTTTGTCCTTGGAGACAGGTGAATAGTTTCAGCAGAGATCAGATGGTTTGCAAAGTTTAAAGTATTTACTACTCATTTCTTTGTAGAAAAAATTTGCCACCACCTTATCTAGACACTAAATAAAGGAAAAAGAAAAAGAAAAGGTGCTTTTTCTTGCAGTAATGGTGCAATCAGGAGATATTAAAAAATAAATTCTGCACTGAAATGGAAGGCAGGCATTCAGCCTAGTGCTGATTGAAGCCTCACAGAGAAAGGTCATGCTGTGGTCAGTATCCTGTGCTGCTGGGTGGACAGGAAGTATGAGTTCAAGTTCTGTCTGTGGGAATAAAGGTTAATTTGGTAGGTAATTTATTAGGCAATGTTGATCTCTTTCTTAAGGACAGACGATAATATACAAAAAACAATGATACAGAAACAACAAATATCAAAGTAATATAGCTCATTTCCCAAAATTTTTACATGGGTGTTTGGGCCAACTTGACCTCAATTACGCTTTTGCTTTGAATGGTTGCTGCTTTTGGAGCTCAGGTTTTGAGGCAAGTACAAGAGGTGGCAGAGGCATCACCCAGGCATGATCAATTCCCTCTCTTTGCAGGCTTGGCATGCTGCATTCTTAAGCAGAAAAAAGTATTTTGAAACCTCCAGTTGTTAGGTGCCGTCGAGTCGGTATCCGACTCATGGCGACCCTCATAGGGTTTTCAATGACTGTTTCAGGATTGCCTTGGGAGTGGATTGCCAGGCCCTTCTCCCATTTTGGGGGTGCTGGGAATTGAACTCGGGACCTCAGAGACTGCAGCGCAGTGCTCTACCAACTGAGCTAAATCCCGACCCTGAAACCTCCAGTATAGGTCACTAACTTCACTGCTAGACCAGCTGGTCATGTGCTAGTCCTCTTTTTTCTTCTTATTTGCAGAAATAAGGTAATAAATTCTTGTTTTCACTTAAGTATGTTAAGATGGGCTTGTGACACTTATAATCACAATAATTATTTTTTGTCTGAAAAAAATTTAAAAATCACTTTACCTCTAACATTCTATGCTTTTCACTCCCATAATCTCATCTATGAGAGCAGTTTAATGTCAGACCTGCATTACAATTACAGCCTCAATGCCTGTTAACTGTGTGCCCTTTTGAGCTTCAGTTCCTACCTTGACAAAACGGAGATAATAACATCCCACTTCCCAGATTCTTGCCATCATGAAAGGGGATGACGTATTCCAGGGCATTGTGTATGAATGAGTCAGTAAATTTTATGAAGGTCCTTCGGGTCCCCTCAGCCAAATCAGGAAGCCCTAATCCTCCCCTCCTCCCATCTCCTCTGCACACTCATTCCTCTAGGGTTAATCCATTATTTCTCCCTTGGAAAGCCTCTAGGTGAAGCACTGCACCAGAAGCAATCCTCAGTGATCTTGAGCTGCGCCTGTGTACCTTTTACAGCCCTTCGCCCATTGTTTTAGGTGTTGTTGTTGCTTTTGCTGTGCTCAGGATCAACTTCCCCTAGATCTTTAAGATTCTCTTTCCACTTTATTCATTACAATATATTTATTACAGAAAATTTGGAAAATACAGAAAAGCACAAAGAAAGACATAATGAAGGCACAACAGCCACATTCTCTTTCTATAATCCAGAGATCTTTCTCATTCATCCTCCCTCTTTCTGTCTCCTCCCCCACCCCAAGCTACCTCATTGCTGTTGTTGTTAGGTGCTGTGAGTCCTGAGTCCTGTCCGACTCATAGCGACCTGCATAGGATTTTCATTGATGATTGTTTTGGGATTGCCTTGGGAGTGGATTGCTGCGTCCTTCACCCAGTTTTGTGGTGCTGGGAATCGAACCAGGGACCTCAGAGACTGCAGAGTGGTGCTCTACCAATTGAGTTAAATCCCAGTCCCAAGCTACCTCATTAGTATGCTTTTAGTAGTAACTGAGAAACAACCTAGACTTAATGTTGAATTGGCTTAAACAACAGTAAATAACTAGCTCACGTAGCAAGCAGTTCAGAAATGACATGATGGGAGGGGCATGCTGGGGATGGAACCCAGGGCCTTAGGCCTGCGGGGGAGGGCTCCTCCACTGCGCTGCACTCCTAGGCCCAAGGTGACTACTTCCACAGGATAGGTCTTCAGGAGTCAGTCTCCAGTTACAGCAACAAGGAACTGCCTAAGAGTCAATTTGGTGTTTGTTGCACAGTGACCCTATGTACAACAGAACGGCACTTTGTCAGTGCTTCTCTGCTGTCCATAGGGTTTCCGATGGCGGATTGTTTCAGGAGAGTCAATTTTAATATTCCTTGAATGCTACCTTGAAGACAAAAATGAGAAATAGTTGCGTGATTTGAATCAGTGCATCCATTTGGCTGACAGCTGAGCCCCGAATTAGTTTACAGTGGCTGTCGCCTTGACCTGGGGCCAGTGACCTGAGGCCCACTGGGAGCCCCTCAGTCCTTGGCGACCCCAGGCCACAGGCTCTGCTGGGCCTGGCTGCACAGTGATGCCCTGGTGCTAACCATCAGGTACGGGCTTGCCAGCATTTCCTAGAAGCAAGACTAGTGTTTCCTGTGACTGCAAGACAGAGGAGCACTTTTCCAGAAGCCTCCCTACCCTGAGTCCAGCCTATGGTGAGTCACAGAGCCTGCCTGAGCCTGCCGCAGGCTGGGAAGTCAACCCTGAGGACTCACTCTGGCCCCCAGCGAGGGCAGAACCTCCACCAAGCCAGGGAAATGATTTGGGTAGGAAGACTAGGAAATGGGCGTCGGTAGGAAATCAACTTTCTGCTCTCTTGTTTGACTTGACATATGTGAACTTCCCCATCTCCATAAAGTTTCTTTTTTGAAAACATGATTTTGACCAAAAGCATATTTGAATGAAAGCATCATCATTGATTTAAGGAGCTCCCTATCGTTAGTCCCTTGGGGCAGTTCCATTCTGTATCATAAATCCTTCAGTCTTTTGTCCACAAATCAATGTCCATAAACCCATGGCCTTGAGTAATGCTGTTTCTTTTACTGAAATAAGTTTTATCATTTATGATAAAAGATGACCTGGTGTTTGCCTGCCTGTCATCAATGAGTCATTAGGTGATTTTTCAAGAAAGAATTGGTTTGTAATATCTATATGTACTTTTTAAACCTCATTTCCCCTCCTCCCCAGCTACTTAGAAAAACTCTTGGCCAACTCTTTTCAACAAATACTGCTAATTATGCCAGGCCCAATAAAGACCCCGTCTCTGCCTTTATGAGTTTATAATTTTGTACAGTTTTTCCTGGATTAACTCTCAGCACATGAAAAGCTTTATATTACCACAACTGCCCAATCCATACATTTGTTTAATATTTATTGAGCATCTGTTATGTGCCAGGCTCTGTTGTGGAAAGCGTGCAATATCCTGTGTAACTTGGTAGTATTCTTAGGTACTAAAAAAGAAGCCCAGGGAAACTTTCACAGTGGTTCTCCCAGTCTTTTGTCCCCAAGCCCTTTGCCACTTAGAAAGGAAACATCTGGTCTCCCTGCTTTTTTCTGAATGTTTTTGAGAGAATAATTAACACAGTTTCTCATCTTTGGCCTTGCCAAGATGTCATAGACAATGTGGCTATTTCAGCAAATAGCTACATCCAACTAGAAAATATAATTTTACAAACTTTATTTCCTGATGCAGACTGTAGCTTGCAAATAAGGCAGAAAGTGCAGCACACAATGAACTTTGCTGGCTGTGGCTGGGAATAACACTGGAGGTTCATATTTTGCTGACCCAGCCACGGAACTCTCTCCCAGTCCCCAGTCCTACCAGGCGCCAGAGACTACACAGCTCTGCATTTGGCCTTTTGTACAGTTTTGGATTTTTCAGGATAGGATTTCATCCTCACAAGTAGGAATTTAAATGTTAACAGTCCTGTGCACTCCCAGGTAAACTTGGTTAAAACACAGAGAGAAACATTTCATTTTTATGAAAATTGTAAGAATCTTTCTAGCTTTTTGTGTGTGAAGTAATACAATTAATACATTCCTTTCTTGGCTCAAAGGGACTAAGTTGGAAAAAAGTTTCACAGCACTTTAGAGTTAGGCCCTTGGAAGGCTGACTGATAACTAGGAAACCTGGCTGCACATCCAAGGGCATTTGCCAGACTCTGGGTTTCCTATTGCTTACCCTCATTTTATGGAAAACCCTGGAGGGAGAAATCAATGGAAGGAAATAGATTAATCAAGGCTGGTTGGAGGAAAATCAGAGAATATTCTGTGTCAAGTCTCCATCTTGAGGGGAGGAGGCATTCTGGGTGCAAAGGGCTTTTATGGGACACAAAAGGGTTACAGTGAGACAGTGAGTAGGAACCCCAGCTGCTGGGCCACTCCAGAGCCAGCCTCCTTCTCATCTGCTTAGATCAATTCCGCCCTCAAAATCCTGGGGCCAGCACCTGCGTTGCCTTTTCAAACACACACTTGCCTGTAAGTGGATTCATGGAAGCTGAAGGGAGGGGTGTGTGCTGTAGAACTGTCTTCAGAATTTAGGGTACCAAGTGAAAAGGGATAGGGAAGTGCTGGGCACGGTGGTGCCTGCCCTTAATCACAGCTCGCATGAGGCTGAGGCAGGAGAATCCAGGCCAGCCAGGGCTACAACAGAGGCCTGCTTGGGTGACATGGAGACTCTGTCTCCAAGGAGGAGGAAGAAAGAATTGGAGGAGGTGGAAGAGGTAAAACAGGAGGAGGAGAAAGAGGAGGTGAAGGTGGAGAAGGAGGAGGAGGAAGAGTAGGAGGAGGAGGTGAATAAGAAGGGGTGGGCAGGGGAGGATGAGGAGAGTAGGGCACTAGAGAAGAGAAGAGAAGAGAAGAGAAGAGAAGAGAAGAGAAGAGAAGAGAAAAAGATTAAGGAAAGCAAGAATAACAACCTCTGCCTGCAGGTCAGGCCCTGTCAGGGCTGTGGTGCCACTTGGTGGCAGGGCACGTACTGAGCGCAGGCAGGGCCTGGGTTCCATCCTTGGCACTAAAACCAACAAAAAAGGAGGCCCGGGCCTGGTCAGGGCAGCCCCTTCTCCATGCACTGCATGCATTCTCAGGTCCCAGGTGAGGAAATCACAAGCGACAGAACCCAGAGGTTCGCCTGGGTCACTGGGTCAGGTCCTGTCACGGGCACACGGCATGGCACTCCCTCAAACGTCGGCTGCCCTCCTCGGTTCATTACCAAAACCAGGTCCGGGAGGCCTCAGGAGGGGAGCCGTGCCAGTCCCGCGCGGAAGCGGGCAGAGCCCGCGAGAGCTGAGGAGCTGCAGAGCCTGAGTCACCGCAAGGAACCGGTGACTCAGCGGCGGAGCTCGGCCCGCTGGAGCTCCTGCCTGGGCTGCAGAGCTCACTGCGGCTGCGCGGCGGCCAAGCTGTTCTGGGTTGTCCGGGGCGGGGGGGTGACCTCAGCGTCTCTCTGTGCTGCAGGGTGCTTTACTCGTTGAAAGGCAACAACAGTTAAATCTATCTATCTATCTATCTATCTATCTATCTATCTATCTATCTATCTATCTATCTATCTATCTATCTATCTAGATGCTGGGGATGGAACACAGGGCCTCTTGAATATTAGGAAAGTTCTATCACTGAGCTACACTCCCACCTCATAAATACCACAAATAATCCTTCTCCTTCTCCTCCTTCTCGTTTCCGTTCTCCTTCTTCTTCCTTTTTCTCTTCCTCTTCCTCTTCCTCCTCCTCCTCTCCTCCTCTTCTCCTTCTCTTCCTTCTCCTTCTTCTTCTCTCTCTTCTCCCTCCCCTCCCTTTTCCTCTTTCTTTCATTTTTGAGGCAGGATCTCACTATGTAGACCAGGCTGACCTCAGTGGGACCTGTGGCCTGCCTTTTCCGGGTCCTGGGATTGCAGGCCTGAGTTATCAGGCTTGCTAATTTTTAAAAGGCAACCTTGAATACAAGTCAAAGAAGGCTGAGTTGCTGAAAGTGAGTTATGCAAGGAGATGCATTTATTCAACAGATATTTACCGAGTACCTGCTGTGGACTGTTCTGGGCACTGGGGAAGAAGACAGGCAAGTGTTCTTTCTTTCCTGTACCAGACATTCTAAGAATGGAAACCAGAAATATCTTGCAAATCAGTGAAACATGTGTGTGCCCTTTCTCTGATAGAAGACCTTCTTTATGTTTGCTGAGATCTTCACATGTTGATAATTAAAAGAACAGCAATTTAATAAAGTGAGAATATCTATAACTAGAGATTGTGACATGATGCCCTGGTTCTATACCCAGAATAAATAAATAAATAACTAGATAAATAGATAATTGTGGCATCCTAACACAGAGGAAAAACAAATTAGGCTAGTTTTGCTCTTCCCTAGTACAGTAGACAGAACTTAAAATCACACATTATTGTGAAATGTAAAATTTAATAAAGTTTACAGCTGAGAACTAAAATCCACAAATTGTTACACTCCACTTTTTTTTACTTTAGTGTGAACCTAAAAACTACTGATTTATGAGCTTAATAATATTGCCAATAGCTTCAATTTATTGGGCAACTATGTGCTAAAATCCATTTTAAGAAAATTTAATCTTCACCATAAACCTTTTAAGCAAGTCTTGTTATTTTTACAAATGTGATCAATGTCACAAATCTAAGATCACACAGCTTGAGAACCAAATTCAAACCCAGTGTTCAGATCCCGACATCCCTGTGAAGCTGTGCTGGATTGCAGGTGGGAAAGGATAGCACATTGGTTGAGTGCATGTTCTTTGGCATCAGGCACAATTGGATTGGGTCCTGACTCAGCTGGTACATAGCCTGGTAGCTATGGTGATGATGGGATTAGCTGTGTTAAACTCCTATGGCAATTCTTGGCTTAGTTCCTGACTGATGTTAGCTTTGAGAATGATAGTCAGAAAGATGGTGCTGGTGCTGCACAGGACCCAGAGTGTGGCTTTGGCACGAGCTGTCCTCTGCTTATTTTAATGCCCTAAATTCTGAAGCTCGAGTTTTCCGAATCTACCAAGAATCATGAGAAATTGTCAGCAGATAGCTGCTTTGTTTCCTTCTTGCATCATCACCACCGTTATCAAGTAAGGAGATAATAGAGTGTCACCCCAAGGTGCAAAGACTTTGGAGCTGGGATAGGGTGTAAATTTTGTTCTGACACTTGTCTGATGGGCAGCTTGGAACTCATCATTCATCTAAATTTCTCAAACTGTCAATGGGGAAACATCAGGGGTTTTGGTTTATTTCCAATTTGTTATTTACAGCTTATGGGGGACCAATGCTTTTGCAAAAAGCAAGAAAAATATCTTCTTGTTGTTAGGTGTCATCGAGTCAGATCCTACTCATAGTGACCCTATGTACAACAGAACGAAACACTCCCTAATTCTGTGCCAGGCACACAATCTTATTTGTGTTTAAGCCTATTGTTGCAGTCACTGTGTCAATCCATCTGGTTGAGGGTCTTCCTTTTTTTTTGGTGACCCACCACTCTCCCAAACATGATGTCCTTTTCCAGGGTTTGGTCTCCCCTGACTACATGTCCAAAATACATAAGATACAGTCTAGCCACCCTTGCTTCCAGTGAGCACTCTGGTAGCACTTCCTCTGGAACAGGTCTGTTGATTCTTTTGGCAGTCCCTGGTATATTCAATGTGTGTCTCCAAATTGCTATAAGTGATTTGTTTTGTTTTGTTATTTATTTATTTATTTATTTATTTTTTGACACAGTCTTGCTAAGTTTCCCAGGCTGTACCAGGACTCTCAATCCTCCTGCCTCAGCCACCTGAGTAACTGGGATTAGGGATTATAGGCATGTGTCAATGCACCCGGCTGCCATAAATGCTCTTGATGGCCACTTACAGATTTTTGTTCAAACCTTACTGAAGACTGTGAACATCTCACAGATCATGCTTTGATTGATACTGCTCTAGGCTTTCATTTCCTAATCTGTAAAATTGGAACCCCAAATTTACATCATATTGTCATCATAAAAAATCAAGAGAAATAATGTAGCTGGAGTGCCTGGCACATCGTGTGCCTGGCGTATTGTGAAGGTCTGGGAATTAGAAGCCCCTTCCGAGGCCTGTGCCAAAAAGAGTTCAGCAAGACAGACTGAGCTGTGAGACATGGATGCCTCAAGTATTCATAGATGAGTCTCATCTGGGTTCATTTTCTCCCCCCACCCTCGCTCTGGGCAGCTGAATTGTTCCCTAGGATACATGCCCCAGAACTCCACTTTTCTCAATGACATCTTCAAATGAGTAAGCGACTAGCCTGGGCCCGGCTGTGAATCATGCCAAGGGCCTATGCCTTCTGCACTCTCTGCCTGCTGTTCTATTTTGTTTTGCATAAGCGTGATCCTAGGATATCCTAAAATACACAGGCTAGACCTACATTTGACTGACTAAAAGAAGGGAGTGCATTATGATAGCATTTCAACTGTGGCTCGGCACTGTAACTTTCCCTGTGATGCCCACATGATACTGAGAAAGTGTCATCTATGCAGTCTATGTAATAACTCTTCCTGCTCTGTGGGGGCACCGTCTACCTGTCCTCAGGAGTGGGATGAATGCAAGTTCCAAAGGGGCTGGGGACAGGGGTGATATCTGCACAGTACTGGTGCCCTTAGGGTGGTTCATGGGATACACAGGCATGGGATGGTCTGGACATGTCACAAAATCACCCAGTCTCTCTGAGCATCTCAGTGTTTAAATCGTGGTGCTGATAACATGAATTAGGAAGGGGCCCTTCCACTCAGAGTTCACTCACTCTGGCACAAGCCACAACAAAATAAAAAAGGACCATGAGGTATGGCTAAGATCAGTCTGATGACTCTAGCCTTGAGTAATATCCTCAAAATGTTGAAGAGAAGTGGCCTCATGAATCCGCACGGCACACCTGGCCCCTCAGAGCAAAAGCTCCCAGCATTCAGACCTATGTCAAATCTAAGTTTGTATCCAACCATCCCCAGCATCAACTATTAAAAATACTTTCCTCCCCAGCACCACTGAAAAACAAATAAGTAGAAATGTGAACACTTTTTAAGATAGATGCTGTAGCTCCCGTTTACAACCCCAGCCCTCAGGAGGTAGAGGTGGGAGGGTCAAGAGTTCAAGCCCAGCCTGGGCTACCTAGCAAGGCCCTGTCTCAAAATAAACCAACAACCAAAGAAGGAGAGGAAGTAAGAATGATGATGATACTTCTGGGCCAGTTCACCCATGGTTTAATCTGCCAGTCCACCAAAATATGAACACTGCCTTAAACCTAATGATAACAATGAAGTACATTTCTGTATCTGGATAACTCTCTTACCAGGCAAATCTTACCATAAGGAGAAAGTGGAGATAAATTCAGCAAATTCCCAAGGGCCTATCTCTTTTATTCCATTTGTGAACTGGAGTGAAATAAATACTCTAAGGGCTAATTTCATGTGAGGTAATAAAATCCTTTAGGGCTACAATTATGTATTTGGCATCATTCCAAGTATTTTCTGTGATGGTACTGCATTCCCACCTAGCCTTTAACTGCTTAACTATTTCTACAGGATAACTGACTAGCTTTTCTCCAACCTGAGCTTGAGGGGAAAAGGAAATGGATAGGAGTTAGCGTCATAGATTACAAGATTTGGAGGACATAACCACCACAGGAAATGGAGAGCTGGTTTTTGGATTGGGTTTTTATTTATTTACTTACTTAGGCTCTGATTTGAACCAGCCGACTGTAAATGTATATTTAAACAACCAGGGAGATTCGAGTATGGAGTTGGTACTAGACACCAAAGGGAAAAATTACTTTTATTGGTTGTGTGGCCATGATGTGATGGCCTTGTAAAAGAAAGCCCACATTTGAAAACTTGTAATAAAGAATCTAAGTGTGAAAAGGGTTTTTAGTGACATAGTGTTGCCTCCAAATACTTCACAAATGGGAAAGGAGAAGCAGGTGAGACTGAAGCAGACACCCAGTGACCCTAGGTCTGGTGAGGAGTTGGTGAAGCTCTGCTCTTTCCTTCTCCCTGCATTAAAGTATTCTGGACACTTTAGAGGACAAGCTAAAGAGAAAGACTTAAACCGTAGGCAGTTGTTTTGTCTCAGTATTTTAAAAAAGCAATCCTTGGAAATGAAAACTCAATATTTTTATATTTATGTTTTTTTTCTCAAAAAGTTAGATTATACCATGACTCTGCCTTCTGCCAGAAGAAATGTGATGTTGTGATTTGAAATTTATGGTATGTACAATATCAGAAGCTCTGAAAGTTTTTTCACCTGCTCTGTGGAGGCCTCTGATATTATTAGGAAATTTGGTTCTTACTAAGTTGTGCAAAAATCAAAGGGAACACCAAAGGATAGATCATGTCAAACTTTGCAAACCATGAGCTTACTGGGGGTTTCATATAGGAGGTGTGGGCAACTCACGCAGAGCCTTTACCTACGGCTGCAGCACTGTGGCATCTGATCCTGTCAGATCTTGGAAGCTAAGCAGGGCCGGGTCTGGTTAGTGCTTGAATGGGAGACTGCCTGGGAACACCAGGTGCTGTAGACTTGGGAGAAGGACCTGGCAACCCACTCCCAAAAAACAATCAGCCATTGAAAACCCTATGAATAGCAGGGAAGGACTGACAATAGTGCCGGGCATGGCACAGTGTTGTGGAGTGTTTCGTTCTGTTGTGCATAGCGTAGCTATAAATCAGATCCAACTCAAGGGCACCTAACAACAAAGCATTCCTCAAGTTTAGCCCATCTCCAGTTCAGAAGGATGATCCACACACCACTAAGCAAGTTTATGTACACTGAGAAGTTCTACTAAGATTGTAAAATTGAAAGCCATGATCCCAAAAGTTACTTCTGATTTACAAAACTGGGAAACAATCCTCTCTTGGTCCCTGGAACAAACCCCTCCATATTTTTATTTCAACACTTTTATTTCTAGTGTCCCTTCTTAGGGATAGAAAGAAATCACCGCAGCACCATGGCACACTCCTTGCCACTCAGGAGGTGGAGGCAGGAGGATGTCTAATTTGAGGCTAGAGGCAGCCTACCAACTTATTGAGACCCTGTCTTAAAATAAAAAAGGAATTTTGGGAGCATCTTGGTAGTAGAGCACTTGCCTAGTATGCATGAGATGCAGGATTCAGTCCCCAAGCACTGGAAAAAATAAATAAATCATCAACAACAGGTTAGAAAATTGCAAATTATACTGTATGTGTCTGATCATGTATGATATTTACGTCTAACCTAATCTCATCTAGCCCCCTCTTTCAGTCTCTCTGTAATGATTAAATACCTTCAGGTAGATCTGAAGTCATAACTGCAGACTTTAAATCTAAGTGACTCCTTAAAAGCTCATCACTAGAGCTGGGGAGGTACCCAGGAAATGGGGTGGTTTGATCTCCAGCACTGAAAAAAGAGCGATTAATTCTACATAGGCAATGAAGCAAGCTCAAAGCCAAACTGCAAATTTAATTGAAATAGTGGCAGTATTCTCTTATTTTATAGAGAACTTTTTTAGTTTTACACAAAAAAGAAAAATGAGTTTTTCTTCAATGCATTGTAGTAAGTTCAAAATTTCAAAATATTAGGGCAGGTATTCAACCTGATAATGGTAATAAGAAAATCTAATCAAAACAGAGTAGCAGTTAGAGCTATTTCCTTCCACCTATTTTTGCATAACATCCTGATCAACCAGCTGCAAGATTTTTCATCTGCCTGAGATGGTGATACAGATGTACATGGCAGGCCTGTCCTGAATCAGTCATTTTGTTAAAAAAAAAAAAGTCAGTGGCCTCAAATATAGGTAATCTTTTATGCCAATAATACTATGAAATATTTTTGTAACATCTGACATAAGCTGCCTTCTGCTTTGCCAGCCTGGTGCCAGCCAAATCTTTCTTTCTAATAACGAAAGGAGAAGAGCATCCATAATTCCAAAAATCAAAAAGTCTAAGAAGGAGTGAGAAACAACTTAGCATGTCTTCAACCTTAAAGTTTGAAGTAGCTAAATGATTTAATGGCAAATAAGAATACAGCCCATTTGTAACAATCTCCAGAGATGATTATTCCACAACCTCAGTGATTAACTCCTATTCAATAATTCAGGGGCTAGGTTTATCCTAATTTCCTCACCTGTGAAGCAGAAGAGCTGGACCTCCCTCATAGCCCCTCTTCTAGTTTCATGACATATATATTAAAATACTGAATATATATTGAAATCTAACATCCACACATGTCACAAAACATGCAATGTTTGTCTTTTTGGGTCTGACTTATTTCACTGACAATAATGACCTCTAGTTCCATCCATTTTCCTGCAAATGCCATAATTTTGTCCTTCTTTATAACTGAACAGAACTCCGTGGTGTATATAGTACCACATTTTCTTTATCCACTCCTCTGTTGATGGGTACCTAGGTTGATTCCATACCTTGGCTATTGTGAATAGTTCTGCAATAAACATGGATGAGCAGGTATCTCTGTGGTAGGCTGACTTTGATTCCTTTGGGTATATAACCCGGAGTGGTATAGCTATGTCATGTGATAGTTCTACTTTTAGGTTTTTGAGGAATCTCCATACTGATTTCCACAGTTGTTGCACTAACTTACTTACTCATTAGCAGTGTCTAAGAGTTCCTTCCTCAGGATGTTTTAAAGAAAAGGAGTTAGAACATGTTCTAGTACTACCATTCTCATCACGTTGTTGTTGTTGTTGTTGTTGTTGTTGTTGTTGTTGTCCGTTGTTGCTGTTGTTGTTAGGTGCCGTGGAGTCATGTGAGACTCATAGTGACTTTCATGGGGTTTTCAATGACTGATTGTTTCAGGATTGCCTTGGGAGTGGATTGCCATGTCCTTCTCCCATCTCATCATGTTAGGACTTTAGTAAACGTTTATATCATATATATTATCTCATTTAATTTGGTATCCATAAGAGCCCTGAGAAGTATGTTATTGCTTTCTCCATTTAACAGATTTAAGCAAAGCTAAGGCACAGGGCTAGGGATGTAGCTCAGCAGCAAAGCATTTGCCTAATATGTATGAGACCTTAGGTTCACTTCCTAGTGCACATGTGTGTGCACGCGCGCACTCACACACACACACACACACACAAATAACCAAACAAGAACAACAACAAAAAGCCAAAAAAGAAAAAAGGCTACAGATGTAGCTTAGCGGTAGAGCATGTGCCTAGCATGGGCAGCGCCCTGGGTTCAATCCCCAGCACTATGAAAAACCAAAAATCACTAGAAAGGTATTCCAGGTTGACTTGACTTTGGAGTGCACGTTTTTCCACTCAGTCATGCTGTTCCAAATGCCTGCAATGGCATACCAAATGCCCTGTAACGAAGAAACCAGCAGCTTCCATTTTTTACCTCTCTTCTCCCAGTTTCCTCCTGGGTGGTAAAACAGCAGAGGTGAGTGGAAATGTAAGAAAAAGCAGAGTGAAAATTGATATGATACCAAATGTAGAATTAAGAAAATCAACTTTAAGGTGCACAAATGAGACTTCCAGGAGTTAGAATCAGATCAGTGATAACTTACCTGCAGTTATAGGATATAAGAATATTCTTGATTAGTACACTGGAATCTACAGACACGCCGTTTCCAGACTGACATCTATCAGAGGCTCTAACCATCCCTGCTCACCCATCTGTCCAATCTGACAAATTGTCTCTTATCCTGGATTTATGTAAATTATCTTGTGTTAATACTCTCACTTACTCTCTCTGGGTTTTTCATTCATTCTTTTTTTCTGCTGATCTACATCAATACGATTTTAATACTAATTCTGTTTTCCACAATATTATCTATCCACACAAATTACTTCTAAATTCTCTCAGTACCCTCGGGACTGACACTTTTAAAACATTTATGTCTCTGGCTTGTTCAGAACTTAAAGAAGGAAAATCCCCATTCATGGAAGACAATTTTCTAGTAAGCTGTGAACATGTATCACTGTCATATACTATACTATATCTTTTCTTTTTATCAAAATGTGTACTATGGTAGTACTCACCAAGTATTATTTAATGTCTCTAATAGTGCGTTAAAAGATGCATTGCTTAGGGAAAAGCTGTTTCAAAAGACCTCTTTACAGTGTTGAAAAGTAAAGATGTCTCATTGAAGATGAAGGTGCGCCTGACTCATGCCATGATATTTTCAGTCATATCATATGCTTGTGAAAGCTGGACAGTGAATAAGGGAGACAAGGAGAAGAATTGATGCTTTTGAATTTTAGTGCTGGAGACAAATATTGAATATACCAAAAGAGCCAACAGATCCATCTGAGAAGAAGTGCAACTGGAGTGCTCCTTAGAAGCAAGGATGGCTAGACTGTGTCGTATGTCTTTTGGACATGTTGTCAGGAGGGATCAATCCCTGGAGAGGACACCATATTTTGGAGAGTGGCAGGTCAACAAAAAAAAGGAAGACCCTCAACTAGTTGCATTAGCGTAGTAACTGTAGCAATGGGCTTAACCATAGAACAGATCATATGCCTGACATAGTGTCGGGGAATGTTTCGTTCTGTTGTCCATAGGGCTGCTATGAGTAAGACCTGACTCAATGACACCTAACAGCAATAACAACAACAACGATAACAAAAGTACATTGGTACTGTGCTGGATTTGTCTCCTTAAATGCCACAGTATTTGGGAGAATAAAATTTTTACCCCCAAGTTCAGAAATCACTACATAATATACTAATATATGTCTTGGCATGGGTACTTTTAATGATAACATCAGAATATATTTCCTTGCACAAGGGGCTTTATTTTGAGGTAACTACTTATTTCAGATATAGAGAGCCCCCACTTTTTAAAGTAGTAAAGTCTTATATTTATTGGGGAGCCAGGCACACACCTGTAATCTCAGCAACTTGGGAGGTAAAGGTAGGAGGATTGCAAGTTTGAGACCAGAGGCAGCCTGAATAGTTTAGCAAGACCTTGAAATAAAATAAAAAAATTAAAATTGGGCTGAGGTGCAATTCAGTGGTGGGGCAATTGTGAAGTATGTACTAGACTCTGGGTTCAACTCTCAAGTCCAACGAAACACACACAGACACATTTCTCAATCCATCTTGTAGATTTACAATTCATTAGCCATTTCCAAAGCATCTGGTTGGTGAGTGGAGGTATCTCAAATGAACCATTATTTTAAAACTAAAGCTCCTCATTGCTTCTGGATGATTATTATTTCCTAAGTCTTTTCAGTATACTAAACTAGGAAGTATGTATTTTTTTAAATGTGCTAAAATATGACCCAAAATTTGTCGCCTTAACCGTTTTAAGTGTACAATTTAGTAGTGTTAAGTACATTCCCACTGTTGTACAACTAATCTTCAGAACACTTTTCATCTTGCAAAACTGATGCCCTATACATATTAAATAACAATTCTTCATCTCTGAGGCCCAGGGCCCATGTCAACCACATGGCTCTTCTCTGTCTCTACGAAAGCTGGACAATGAATAAGGGAAACAGAAGAATTGATTCTTTTGAATTATGGTGCTGGAGATGAATATTGATTATACCATGGACTGCCAAAAGAACCAACAGATCCATCCTAGAAGTGTAACCAGAGTGCTCTTTGGAAGCAAAGATGACTAGACTGCATCTGATATAGTTTGGACATGCAGTCAGAAGGGACCAATCCCTGGAGAAGGACATCATGTTTGAGAGAGTGGTGGGTCAGTGAAAAAAAGGAAGACCCTCAACTAGATGGATTGACACAGTGACTGCAACAATGGGCTTAAACATAAAAAAGATCATGTGCCTGTTACAGAATTGGGAAGTGTTTCGTTCTGTTGT
The DNA here is from genome assembly GCA_007922755.1 of Pedetes capensis. Taxonomy (NCBI): domain Eukaryota; kingdom Metazoa; phylum Chordata; class Mammalia; order Rodentia; family Pedetidae; genus Pedetes; species Pedetes capensis. The sequence continues at coordinate 44,181 of VMDO01007350.1, forward strand.
ACATACGGTTGCTATGAGTTGGACTTGACTCCATGGCATCTAACAACACATCAATAAATTTTCTCTTCCAGGTACCTCATGTAAATGAATTACACAGTGTGTCTTTTTTAGTGACTAGATTATTTCACTTAGCACAATATCCTCAAGTTCATCCATGTTATAGCATGTATCAGAATTTCATTCCCTTTTAAGATTGAATATCAAGCCAGGCACTCTGGTACATGTCTACAGTCCCAGACACTGGGGAGGCTGAGGCAGGAAGATCATAAGATTGAGGCCAGAGGCAACCTGTGTAACTTAGTAAGACTGTCTTAAAATAAAAAACAAAAAAGGGGCCAGGGGTGCAGCCCAGTGGTAGAGCACTACCAAATATGTGTAAGGCCCAGGGTTCAACTCCCAAGTACTGCAGGAAAAATAAAAAGAAAGAAAAAAAGAAAAGAAAAAAATGACCGAACACCATTTCACTGGAGGCACAAACCATGTTGTGTTTATTCATTTGTGGCATCATCAGTGGGCATCTCGGTGTTTCCACTACTTGGCTGTTGCATACAATGCTGCCATGAAAATGGATGAGCAAATATCTCTTGGAGCCCCTGCTTTGCATTTTCTCAGGAATATACACACAGTGGAATTGCTGGATCATGTGCTAGTTCTATTTTCAAATATTTGAAGAACAAACATACTATTTTTCATAGCTGTTTTGCCATTTTCTACTGTGACCAACAGTGCACAAGGATACCAATTTCTCCATGTCCTCATCAATACTTGCTATGCTCTGGAGTTTTGTTTTGTGTCAATAGCAGCCATCTTAATAGGTGATAGTTTAAGATGAGGTCAAAGAGGAAGCAGGGTAGTGATTTTATATTAAGTGTAGAGAAAAGCAACTAAGTTGTATAGATAAAAAACTGTGTTAGACATACAAACACATAAGAGATGGTCACTGCCTTTGAGAAAGATAGATTCTTCAAGGTGTCTAATAAAAGATATGTAACTGACAAATTTGGAATGATTTGGTGAAATAATCTTAGCCATGCCCATATGCCTATTTACACTGACATATAATAGTTTTAATCATATCATCCTTTCTATATATACACACATACACATATACATACATGTGTGTATATATAGACATATACATACGTGCGTATATACACACATACAAATGACACAATCCTGTTTGTTGAAAGGTAAGAGGACTTGAAACATTTACTGATGAAGATCAAAGATCACAGCCTTCAGTATGGATTATGCCTCAGCATCAGCAAAACAAAAATCCTTACAATAGCAACTTCATGATAAATGGAGAAAAGATTGAGGTTGTCCAAGATTTTGCTTTATTTGGTTCTACAATCAATACCCACAGAAGTAGCAATCAAGAAAACAAAAGACACATTGCACTGGGAAAAGCTGTTGCAAAAGACCTCTTTACAGTATTGAAAAGTAAAGATGTCACGTTGAAGAAGATGGTGCGCCTGACTCTTGCCATGGTATTTTCAGTCCCATGATAGGGTTGTGAAACCTGGACATTGAATAAGGGAGACAGGAGAAGAATTGATGTTTTTGAATTATGGTGCTGGAGATGAATATTGAATATACCATGGACTGCTAAAAGAACCAACAGATCTATCCTAGAAGTGCAATCAGAGTGCTTTTTGGAAGCAAGGATGGCTAGATTAAGTCTTAAATATTTTGGACATGTTGTCAGGAGGGACAAATCCTTGGAGAAGGACATCATATTTGGGAGAGTGGCAGTCAACAAAAACCAGGAAGGCCCTAAGTAGACAGATTGACACAGTGTCTGCAACAATGGGCTCAAACACAAAAAGATTATGTGCCTGGCACAGCATTGGGGAGTGTTTCATTCTGTTGTGTACAGGGTCTCTATGAGTTGGACCTGTCTAGGTGGCATCTAACAACAACAACAAGACACATATATGTGTTGTATATACATTTATATGCATGTATAAATATATGCATACATATATGCATGTTGTTGTTAGGTGCTGTCAAGTAGGGTCCGACTGATAGCGGACCCTACATAAAACAGAATGGAACACTCCCCGATGCTGTGGCAGACACACAATCTTTTTGTGTTTGAGCCCATTGTTGCAGCTACTGCATTTCTTTCATTTTGAGTCATGCCATCTCAGCAAAAGATGGTCCCTGGGCTTTACTCCATTCTCATCTATTTTGAGAAGGCAACTTTTCCTCAGTCTTTTCTTGAATGCCTTCCAACCTGGGGGCTCATTTTCTGGCACTATATTTGACAGTGCTTCTCTGTTATTCATAGGGTTTTCAATGGCTAATTGTTTTGTGAATGGGCTGCAGGGTCCTTCTTCCTAGCTCCTTTTCATCTGGAATTTCAGCTGAAACCTGTCCACTATCGGTGGTCCCGCTGGTATCTGAAATACCAGTGGCATAGCTGTCAAGCATCACACAACACGCAAGGTCCCGTAGCAGAACAAGCTGACAAACATGTGGGGAAGATATATGTCTGTCTGTCTGTCTATCTATCTATCTATCTATCTATCTATCTATCTATCTATCTATATCATTGCTTCTGACTGCTATTTAGCTCAGTTGGTAGAGTGCTGGGCTGCTGTCTCTGAGGTCCCGAGTTCAATTCCCAGCACCACAAAAATGGGAAAAGGACCTGGCAATCCACTCCCAAGCCAATCCCGAAACAGCCATTGAAAACCCTATGAGGGTTGCTATGAGTCGGATACCGACTTGAAGGCACCTAACAACAACAACAACAACAACAACAACAACAACAACAACATGTCATTGTTTAGGGTCCAAGAGGACTTAATAGCACTCTCATGCCCACCCAATGCTGCACTGGTTAAGAGGCAGACATGGAGCCACCTGGAGATGAACATGTCACCTTGTTACCATTGTAAGTGCTGGTATTGGAGTGCAAGGCTCACATGTGCAGATATATCAGTTTCTTATTCTTTGTCCCCAGAGTTATAGGCCAGCCTGCCACAGTGGTGCTGGATCACAGAAGACACTGTCATTGGAAAACTCTACAAGAGAGCAGACACAGCAGAGGACAGCGAATATACACCTGGACTCTGGAATCAGGCTGCTGGGGTTCTAATCTGGGTTTTGGAACTTACACGTTGCATGTGTCTCTGGTTCCTTGTCTATCAAACGTGGATAATAATAACACTATTTCACATAAGGGCTTAAACACAACTTGTTCTGCATGTCGTTCAACTTGTCTGACTCATTCTTATTTAAAGCTTTTTATTTAAAGCTCATTTTTATTTGGACGGGTATGGTGGCACACGCTTGTTATCCCAACACCTGGGAACCTGAGGTAGGAGGATTACCAGTTTGAGCCAGCTGGGCGTACACAGAGAGACCTTGTCTCAAACAAACAAAGAAAAAAACAAACGAAACAACAACAAAAATGGAGTTAATTATTCAAGTCCACAAGTATATTTGAATTTGTTCAATCAGAGCTAGATATTTCAATCTATGAACTAGGTATTACACATCAGCAGCATTTACTGATGAAATTTTGATCGAAGTTCATTTCCATAGCCAATATTCTGAGGTAAAAGAAAAAACAGTTTAGTTGACATTTTAGGCATGTGGATGTTACTGGACAATTATAGATAATGAAGACTATATTTTATCATAAAAGGAGAATAGTGGTCGAGGACCTTAGTTAAATGAAGAAGAGTCAGGCACACAAACATATTAAAGAGCTAGAGGAAACCAATGAAACTTTTCAGATTATTATCTCATTCTAATAAGAAAATAACACAAGATGCAAAATTCTTCCACTTTAAGACATTACCCAGCTGGCAGCCACAGGCAGTTCTAAATAGGGAATTCTTGTGATCCTAGACGGAAAAGCCTGTGACATCAGCCAACAACCATGCAAAAATCCTAGAGAAGTATCACAGGCCTTATTTTTCCAAATGCTACATGAAAACATTGGGAAGAAATATAATTACAATTTATTTATAAGTATTCTCAATCTAATTAAAACTATAGAAGTTTTTAATCAGGGTGATTTTTAGATATAAAGTGAGGGCTTTAGGTCTCAGTGTGTAAGCTGGAAAAAATTTCTTTTCTTTTTTTTTGGGGGGGGGGCTTGGATTTGAACCCAAGGCCTTGATTATGCTAAGCATATATTCTACCACGGAGGGCATCCCCAGCTCTGATCTGGAAATTAAAAGTTTATTTCACTTTTAAAAGTAAACAGTCTTCAGTGTGCTCTTTTTGGTTCTACCTCCTGCAGGTTAAATAATGTGGAATGGAAATCTTGTTATATCAAAACCTTTGGAAGGTTTAGCCAATGTTTTGAAAATTGTTTCAGGTAAGGCTAATCAATAAACAGCTTAAAATCCCAGGGCAACAACAAAGATGTGTGTGTGTGTGTGTGTGTGTGTGTGTGTGTGTGTGTGTGTGTGTGCTTAAAATAGTGATCCTTCCTGTTTGCTGATAAGATCCTGTTGGTGTTGTTGTTAGGTGCCCTGGAGTCATGTCTGACTCATAGGAACCCTCACAGGGTTTTCAATGGCTGGCTGTTTCGGGATTGCCTTGGGTGTAAATTGCCACATCCTTCTCCCATTTTTGCAGTGCTGGGAATCGAACCCGGACCTCAGAGACTGCAGAGCAGCACTCTACCAACTGAGCTAAATCCCAGCCCAACATCCCATTAACACTAGAAAAATGTAGAGATATATGTCTAAATGGAATTCTGTCTACAGAATGGGCTTAAACGGAAAAATGGAGTTTAATAAATGGAGTTCTGTCTACAATTTTAGGGATTTCATAGTATAACATTAATAGGCATGGAGCAACAGGTTGGTGGGGCAAGAACTCTGACTCACATAATATGTGATGAGGATTAATGTGGGGTGTGTGTGAGTGGGGAGATCTTCTTACCAAACACATTTTTCTGGGGGTGGGGGGAGGCGGGAACCTATCCTTTCTACTGCCTAATGAACCTGGTCTAAACTCAAGATGTTCCTAATTTAAGATTGCAACTGTTAACTTTTCTCTACATATTCAAAAGTAGTTCAGTGAGGAAAGAAATAATATTGTTTCATACTCACTGGTCATAAGTGGTTGGTCCTCATTTCCTGTACAGAATGACCCGGGTTCCCAAAAATAACTCCAGTGCTATTCAACTGCTTATATTTGGCATATTCTTTATTCTTATTTGGGAAGGCACATTCCCTTCCACAGCTGAAGAAACTCAGTGTTTGGATAGAGCTGCCCCGAATACTGTTCCCCTAGGCTGTTAAAATGTTCAGCATCTGAATGCTGGCAAAGAATGCTCACTCCCAGAAGAGGAAAAACTGTGTGGACTGAGCCAGAGAAAACATGGGGACACTGTATATATGAAGAGGAAGCAGAGCCTGTGGAGGCAGCCTTACTCAGATGTGACCCACAGTCAAGCCCCTGATCAGCCACTGTAACCACAGTATCTGGAAAAGAAAGCCTTAATGGCCAGCCTAAGCCATCAGGGACACATCTACAATCAGGTCAGAACTCACCAGGTAGTCTAGGCTGCCCTCATACTTGCCTGGCTCCGCCTGCCTCAACCTCTGGGGTGCTGGGATCACAGGCATGTGCCACTACAGCCAGCTCCACCGCACTTCTTTTTTTAAATATTTTATCTTGAGAGAGGGTCTTGGTAAATTACATAGCCTGTCTCTGTCCTCAAACACAGGATCCTCCTGCCTTGCCTCCCGAGTTGTCCACTGTACTTTTAAGTACTTTTAAGTACTCAAAGGGCTGGGATTTAGCTCAGTTGGTAGAGCAATGCTCTGCAGTCTCTGAGGTCCTGGGTTCCATGCCCAGCACTGCAAAAATGGGAGAAGGCAATCCGGAAATAATCGGCCACTGAAAACCCTATGAGGGTCGTTATGAGCCGGACACGCTATGAATGGGACATGGCACCTAACAAAAATTACTCAAAAAAACAGACAAGTTGGCCAAGGCTGTAGCTCAGTGATAGAGCTGGTGTCTAGCATGTACCAAGCCCTGTGTTTGATGCCCAGTACTGCAAAATAATAAATAAAATAAAATACAGGGCTGGTCAAGTACACTGACAACTGACATCTACCTTATATACTCAGTGGCTGCCTATAGCAAAGTTAACTCCCCCTCTGGAGAATATTGAGGGGTGCCACTAAATGGAAGCCTCCAAGCCAAAAATAAAGGCTGCAAAGTAAATTATCTTCACTTTTCTTCATTATGTGACTATTTGAACATGATTTACATATTTGGAGAGAGAAAACAGAGAAGCTACAAGGACTGCCTCACCGTCTGGTGTTTTTCAGAATGGCAGTAATTACCAGGGCTGCTTTTCACCAAGGTTCATGGCTTCACATGTCCCCCACCCCCACCCCCGCTGGGGAGCAAACCCAGGGCCCTCTACCACTGAGCTACACCCGCCACTCACATTTCTAAAAATTGATTTTAGTTTCATAGGATGTTATCAGATCTTTATTCTTTCTCTCTCTAGCCCCTCTTTCCTTCCTTCCTTCTTTCTTTTTTTTAAATGTTTAAAGGAATTATACTGTAAGCTGATGGCAGTGACAGATGAGAAAAATCTCTCTAGGTCATTCTACGGAAACAGTTCTCGGAAAAGTACCCACATACTTATCTAGCTGCTGGGCAATCAATTTACTCTAGCAGTAATCACGCACATTTACCATAGTACTTAAAACCCAAGTTCCATTCATCAGCCAGGTTACTTTTAAGACTATTTCCTTAATGAAATCTACTAGTAGAGCATTTTCATCACAGCAACTGCCTAATTCTGCACTCACCCTGCATGCCTTCCCCTTTACTCTAGCAACGCTGGAACTGGTCTTCACCTATCAACTGCTTTGTAATGCATCTGTATGAATCACCTCTGTATTTCTAAAATTACCCCTTATTCCTCATAGCCCAGACATCCTTATTTATAAGGTGACCATATAACTTAGAACTTTCATCCATACTTGGACATACTTTTGAGAGTGAAAAGGGGTGCTTATTAATCAATGTGCTTTAACCACAAACACACTGGGGCTGTCCTGGGATACCACTACACAAGATCACCCTGCTTATTTAAAAATGATATTGCAGAGATTGTCCCAGTCAATAGAGACATTTGCTTTTAGGTATATACCTAGTCCCACAATACAGATGTTCGTTCTTCTTTCTAACGCCATCACCTTCTGATGGTGATTGTCCTTGGAAAATTATTTATAAATGAACGTCTAGTAAACTATTTGGCCCTAAAAGTTTATACTGTTCATGGTTGTTTCCACTCTCAAAGACTGAAAAGGCTTCAAGCCACCACAGGATGTGGCTTACTGGAGGAGCTGATATCCAGGAGCGAGTTCCTAGAATGCAAGCCAGGAGAGACAGCTAGACACTCTCACTCCCAATCCGGTGTTGCATAATCATGTGATTAAATTTGCCACAGTAGATCTAAAGGTCAACTATCAGCTGTGATCCCACTGTTGAAAAAAATTAAGTTCCTAGAAAAACCTTTAGCCTCTTTTGCATCCAACTAATAATGAATGGGGCTGAGGTTTAGCTCAGTTGATAGAGTGCTGCTTTGCACTCTCCGAGGCACAGGGTTCAATCCCCAGCAACGCAAAAAAACGGGAAAAGGAAGTGGCAGTCCACCCCTGAAGCAATCCTGAAACAATCAGCCATTGAAAACCCAATGAGGGTCATTATGAGTTGGACCTGACTAGACAGCACCTAAAAACAAACAATGATGAAAGGTTCCTTTCAAGGATTGGAAGCCTTCTTATAATTTTAGGTAGAAACAGGCATTAAAATCTAGAGGAAAATCATTCTGGGCATCTGATGACATTTTTGTTGAAGAGCAGCTTTTGGAAACTTAATTTTGGTAAATAGTAGGTGTGAAGTGCCTTCTACATTTGAAGAGCAGGTAGTAATACAATGTCAAAACTAAAGGAAAGCCTAACTTTAATTATCTGGTATAATGATAAACTATGAGATGGCAGAAGACAAGTTATAATTAGCAAATAGTGTATGTTGGATACAGATTTATCTTGAATTCAAGATAGTAACACATGTTCTATCATGAGATGGTCTAGCAAGATGACCTGCATGAGGCCTTCTTAATAGGATTTTCTGTTGAGCAGGTTAAGTCTGATAGACTCTTGTTTTGTTTGGAGTATTCATAAATTTTATGGTTAGCTATATCTGCCTATTAACATTTGTATGAAACCACAAGTGGAGTTTTACTTATAACCAGTCATTGCTTTTCTTAGAGAATATTTCTTCCTTCTTTCTCTTTCTTTTTTCTTTTTCTTTCTTTTTTTTTCTTTTCTTCTCTCTCTTTTTTTTTTTCAGTATTGGGGAGGTTGAATCCAGAGCCTCATATATGCTAGGCAAGTGCTTTGTCAGAGCTGTACCCCCAACCCCTTATTTATTTATTTATTTATTTATTTAATTTTTACAGTACTGGGGGTTGAACCCAGGGCCTTGCACTTGCGTGCTCTGCAAGTGCTGGACCACTGAGCTGCACCTTAAGCCCATTATTTTACTTTTTAAGACAGGATCTAAGTTGCACAGGCTGTCTCTGACCTTGAACTGGAAATCCTTCTGCCTGTCTCCTGAGTAGCTGGCATTATAGGTGTGCCCACATTCCCCACCTTGAGAACATGGTTCTTTAATTTCTTTTCTCCCCAGTGTTAATGACTTCTGTATGTAATTTGCTATTCACTTTTCAGTTTAGGCAAATGCTCTAGTCGGTCCCTGGGGAGCAAGAGGACCCACTTGTTCATTTATCAAGTATTAGCTGAGCCTCTGTGTCTTGGTACAATGTTTGATACTGGTGTTAAAATACATTGTGTAAACATAAATCTCGCTGAAGTTCTTGTGGTAAAGATTGTTACTGCCTCCCCAAATCACATAGGGGGAAGGAAGATGAGTAGGGCAAATCAAGCAGGGATAATTTATGCTTTGTCTTTTGAGCCATACAGTTTCCTGTGCTGAGCCTGGGCTTATTCTGATTCATTCTGAACAGTGGTAAAATCAGTACCTTTAGTAAAGAATGCCGAACATTATCGCTGGTTTGTTAATATAGAAACAGCCCCTTAATTTTGGTCATCCATTAATTGAAAAACATAGTACTCGTTCCTTAGAGGTCTTCAAACACTGGCTAACCAACAGATTTGATTTTGGTGGTGAGTGTGCAAATTTCCAGACAGGATTACTTTATTTTCTCTTCTAATTGTTTAAGATTGGCAGACAAGTGGGCATCCCTGTCTCTCACCTCCCACAGCAGAAACCCCACTTCTCAGGTTCCTAAATCTGGTAACTCAAGCTGTCTTCCCCCCAGAGTGCCTGACTCCCCAGGTGGCACCCCATATTTTCTGCTAACTATGGCAGCTTGCCAGCCACGTGTTCAGTACGATGTGGGCTGGTATGAGTTTCAATCCGCTAATTAGAGCATGCCCAGCCAATCTCATGATGAACGTTTCCTGTCTCTTCTCTTGGCAGTAATGGGAGTTTGAGCCCGGGCCTCGCGCATGCTAGGCAGATGCTCCGAGCTGCACCCCAAGCACTCTCTCTCTCTGACTTTTTTTTTTTTTTTTTTTTTTTTGAGACAAACTCTTCCGAAGTTGCGCAGGCTGCCTTTCCTTCTCTTTTAAATATTCTTTTCCTAGCCACCAACTACACTTTGCTGGAAAAAAATAAATTAGAATAAGTGAATAAAAGGGGAGAAACGGAAACCTAACTCTTGAGGATGAAATTTCCTTTCTGATCCTTATAACCCAAAAAAGGGCCTCCAGATCTAGCAAACACAGCTCCCCACCTCACCCGTTTCTCCCTAGGCTGTCCCCACATCCCCTTCTTACTGTCCCATTCTATTCTAAGCCATCACCGTCCTCACAGACCTAGACCAAGCACAAATCACTGAGCAAAAGAAAAGCTGGCATCAGCTTATTCCCCGCCTGGGGTCAGAGCGGGCCTTGGCCCAGGACCCGCAGGGGTGACCCGCGCTCTGCGGTCCCCGCGCGTGGGCCGGGGACGCGCGGCTGCTGGGCCTGAGTCCCCGGCGGGCGAGGACACCGAGCGGTGGAGAGGCCCGCGCCACGCGCTCCCGCCGGCCGCTCCTTTGTCCCGGCTGCTGCCTGGGGCGCGGCTGACTCGGCCCGCGAGGAATGCGTTTCCGGAGGGCGCTGGCGGCGGCGGCGGAGGAGGCGCCCTCGGCCGCTTCCTGCCCGGCCCCGCGCCCCGCCCCGCCCCGCGCCCCGCCCCGCCCCGCGTCCCGAGGAGGAGGAGCCGCCGCCGCCGTCGCGCCCGAGACCGAGGCCGCGCGCGGCGGAGCAGCAGCCGCCTACCGCCCGCTGCACGCCGTGGGAAGGTAGGGCCAGGCGCTGGGCCCGCGGGGCGGCCGGGGCTCCGAGCGCGCGGAGCGCGGCTGTCGCGAAGTGGGGCGGGGCGGGATCCGGCGCCGGGACGGGGACGTGGGCCAGTCCGCGGGGAGCCGGCGCGGCGGGGTGGGGACGGTGCGGCCCCGCGGCCCCGACCGGCCGTCCTCGCGGGGTGTGGGGCGCAGCCTCGAGGCCAGGGCGTTCGCAGCCCGCACGGCGTTGGGCGGGAGGGGCGAGGCCTCGAGAGCCCCGCGCGCGGGTGCGGCGGCCGGGCCCGGGCTCAGCCTGTCGCCAGCCGCCAGTGCTGCGGGCCGCGGCTGCCGGCCCCGCTGTCTCCCCGCCGCGCCCGCGGAGCTCCGCGCCGTCCCGCACCGCCGCGTTCACGGGTTCTGCCTGGTCCGGGCTGGGGGCTGGGATCGGGCCAGGCCGACGCGCTCGCTGGCCCCGCCTGGCCTGTGCCTGGCGTCGCTGCCCTGCTGTCCTTCCTTTTGCCTGGCGGTGCCCAGTCGGGAGCGTGGCCATCCCAGCTTGAACGCCTGGGCATCCCTGACCGCGTCAAATTCGAGCTGTTGCTTCTAAACTTGGCACTGTTGGTAGAACCACCAGTAAACCACAGCCTCCGTTTCCTCATCTGTAAACTAGGGACAAAAGATCCTCCACTATTAATGAGGGTAATGATGATGGTACCGATAGCTAGGGCTCAGCTCTCGGCCTCTACTGCATTAATTCTAGACCTGATCCCTAGGGGTAGGGACTGTTTTTAGTTGCCCCTTACAAGTGAAGAAACTGAGGCACAGGGAGCATAAGTCATTTGCCTGGGGTCTTCCAGGACACCCTGGAGAACCCATGGGGTGTGCCCAGACCCCCTGTTTGAACCATAAGAAACTACTAATTGCCGCGCAGTTGTGAAAGTCAAGTGTAAAATGTAGAGGGCGTAGTGGCGCACAAAAAGTGAAATGTAAAACACGGAGCTTGGAGAAGGTATTCAGTTAATAGTGACTCCTTTTCTTCCCTTCTTAGTATATTAAAAGGACTTCAAAAGTTTCTCAATGTTTTTGATAATATCAGTAATAAGATTTCTTTGGGTCTCTTTTCCACATAGGTGTTTATGTGGGTAGAATTACTAGTTTTTAAAAAGCTTTGATGGTGAAAATAAATGCTAGGTGCATTTTGGTTAGATTTTTTTCTTAAACCACATACACTCTTTACAACTTTTAGAAGTGACGAAGGAGTTTTATTTGACATTATCTGTTCTACATTTGTGGACATCAAAGCCCAGAGGGTCAGGAGTGATTGATGATTCCTGCTGTATTCATGTCTTCAAATCATTTTGGTTCGTTGATCAATGTTAAATGACGGAAGATGATGGATCGAGACAGAAAACAGAGGAAACAGACCATATTTTGTTTTCAGGTATTTAGGAAGACTAGATATTATAAGAATGCTAGTTAGTTAACTGTTCTTTTCAAATTTAGTGATGGATATTGGTTCGTGGGGTCATCCAAGACCCTCAAACAAAAATTTTGTTATTAAAGACATTGTTTTTAAGTTTTAATTATGTTGTTATATGAACTAAGGTAACTTTTAAAAGTTGCTAATGTAACATTTTGTGTAACAATAATTATATTATTAAAAAGGATTTTTAGAAGCCATTTACAAAATCCTAATCGTTTTTAAAAGCTACAATAAAATCAAACAAATTCTCTTTTATGATGTAAAGGTCCTTAAAATTATAAAATATACAGTTTTTATGAGGTCATTCATGAATTATGGAAAATGACATGCAAAATCAACTACTTACAGAAAACTGGAGCAAAATTTTAGCCTTTGGGTAAATACTAAGTCTCTACAGTTACTACATACAATATTTGTACTGTAATGAGCCTTACAGATAAGTTTCAAACAGGGACTACATTTTTTAGTGTATTTGTTGTCCTTTTTTTGTCACATAAATGACACTAGCAAATTGTAATGCTAATTAAAAAAAAAAAAACCCCGAGGTAATTGGTATTATGGGATCTTATGTGATCCACTGACACACTTACCTGAGGGCAAGTAAGGGTTACAGCATCCCCCACCCAACTTGAGTCTCCATGTAATGAGATTACACTAAAGGAGAAGTTCCTGATTAATTAGGAATTTTAAAAAAAATAATAAAATGTAAACTCTGGGGTCTCTTCACCCCATGGTACCAGTTAGGGGCTAAAAAGGCAGACCGTGGTTAAGACTTATATAAACAGAAAGCAAATAAATTTCAGTTTAACTCATCTGGTTTGACTTCACAGACTTAAAATTTTAAGTATCTGTGATGCTGATTTTTTTAAAAAGAAGGTGAAGATCTACATTGTTAGCTAATCTGCATTCTGTTAGTAAAAAGTTATGGCATCAGGAATTTTGGAAAATCACTGGGTTTAGTAATCTTAACACTCAGGCGGTTATCTTTTTAATTTCCTGGCCTGCATAATTTAAATATGCCCCAGACTACCATCACCTAATGGAAATGTAGTTCTCTGAATGTTGATAAATTCCTGACTCCAGGAGCAGTACAGGGGGAACTCTTCACACTCTGTCATGGTGAAAGTTAAATGAGTTTGGCCAGTGCTGGTGTTGAGAATGTGTGCTGCCTAATGCAGGATCTTTTTTGTTTGGCTTCTTGCTAGATGAATTGTGGCTTGGGGTGGATGGGTATAGCATAGCACTGTCTGAAGAGAATATTTTTCGCTGGTACTCTGTCGGTGCACTGGTTTGCCCTTCACTATGCTGCTAGAATGATGAAATAAACATCTTATAACTGGCAAAACTGACAGGGAATTTTTGAGTTGTGAGCATTTAAAATTCTGGATGTGTAACAAGCTGGATTTACCTGAGGATTCATTGTGGGTGGAATCCTAAGGGATTATGTTGTGTAAATATGTAAAAATCTGTATTTTATTAGCAGTGCTTATTCTGATTTTGGTTTTATGTTATGAGATTTCTGTTCTTTATTTGTTGTTGCGGATGTGGGAATCATAAGGAAGGGAGGATATGAGTAGGAAAGAATAAGTCATTCTTCTGGATTCTGAAATAGAATCTATAGCTGCAGAATGCTGAAATGGCTGAAGTCAAAGGAAGTGCAGTCCATAAAACCTAGAATATTGGCAGTCTCAGAGTATTTCAGTAGGTTGGTGAAAGCAGTATATGTCTTTATTCAGGAACTGTGTGCAAAAGAACCCAAACTATACATCATAAATTTTTTATTGTTTTACAAATGGCTATTTTTTCATCTTTTATAGAGTGAAGTTTATTTGTAAAACAGTATCGGTTTTTAGAAGTCAGCTATTTTTAAACTTCATTTTTGGCTTGGGACTTTAGAAGATAAAGTTAACTATATTTAACAATATGTTTAAGTATGTAAATCATCTCATCATGAAATGTGTAAATGAGAAAAACTGCTTCAAATATACATACATGTACACACGTATACAAACATGTATATGTATTTACCCCCTCCTACAGATATGCTTTTGACAGGAACTGTCTCATATAAGGCTCTAGAGTGCAGGTTCCTGACACTCCATGGATGTATAAAATCACTCCCTTTGTTTTGTAAATAAACATGCATGTATTTTGGGTACATGTATACTCCAAATTTTTTTTTGTGTGTGTGTGATAAAAGAGAGTAATCAGAAAGCTTAGAGATCCCAAGTATAGGGCATGGTTTGGGTGGGAGCACAAGAAATACTGTATTGAGGAGGGAGAATTGGTAAGAATTGGTGTAAGGTTAAGAGAAATGACAGGTTTTGGCTAGGAGGTGCCATTCGCCAGGGTTGGCAGTGTTCCTGACCATTGAAGGTGGTGCTGCTTGGCTGGAGGGAGGGAAATAAGGCACTTGTAGTGCTGAGGTTTTTAAGGTGGGCCATAGGTGGAGATTTCTGGAGCCCGCTAATTGCAGGCTGGAAACTGAAGTAGCAGTATGGTTGGGAGGGTTCGATCTGGCTTCTTAGTCTGTCAGTGCCAGTTGAAGACACAGGTTGTGGGTGAAAACGGCAAAGGAGAGTGTGTGGTGTGAGAATGGTTCCGAGCAAACCTTGGGTATGTATTGTACAGGGGCACGGGCAAGAAGAGGAACCCAGAAAGCCTTCCCTTCCAGTTTCTTCTCAGGATTCTGTCCTTTGGGTGGCCTCTTGGTGAGTGGCTTGTGGTTTGTGGGATTTCCCAGTGATCAGCATGTGGAGGGTCAGGACAGAAGTCCTGCAAGTCTCAAGCCCTCCGTGGTAACTTAGGGTTAACGTGTTGGAACAGCAGTGCACTGCAGTGAAGGCTTCCAGGTGTGGGGTGGGAGGCCCGCACTCAGATACCCCACCTGGCTGGCTTGGGTTTTCACAGCTGGACTGTAAGGTGGCTCTGTGTTCCCCTTATTTGGTCACTTTGTGTTGAGGGTCAGGTCACTGTTGCTTATGTCGGGGCCTACCAGACACATCGCTACCACCAGTTTTTCAGCAGAGGGCTCAGCTGCAGGTCACCTAGCCTGTCAGGGAGCTCACCTCAGAAATGCTGCGCTGAGTGCAGATCAAGAGTTGGCATAGCCTTTGATGTGGAGTGCCCTGTCTAGTTGGAACAAGTTGTGTTCCATTTAAGAAAACGTGTGACAAACTGCAAAGAATATTTTACTTGGTGTATTGGTAATGTTCCCTAATAGTTTCTCTTCTCCTTTTTTTTGCAGTTCTGGGGTTTGAGCCCAGAGCCTCACACTCTTCCACTGAGCTGCACCCCCAGCCCTTTTTTTATTTTTTATCTTGAGACAGGGTGCTAAACTGTGCAGGCTGCCTCTGGCCTGAACTTGTGATCATCTTGTCTCCAACTCCGGAGTTGCTGGGATCACAGGTGTGCACCACCACTTGGGGTGTCTGCGTTTTTCAGAAAATCAGCATTGCCCCTAGTGGTTTTAGAAGGCTTGGTCAAGGGAGGAGATGAGGCCGGGGCTTGGAATAGTCTGAGTGAAGGTATGGATGACAAGTAGGTGACAATTCAAAAGAGAGTATAGTCAGAAGGCAGAATCCTGTCCAATTTAACAAATGTTACTTGACTGCTTTGTTAACTTATCAAGATACATGTATGTACCAAAGATGTATAAAATGAGGCCTGAATTATTTGTCTAGTGTTGTCAGGGGCAGAGGCATGAGTACAGTTACAACTGTTTGGATAGGATTGTATTATTGAGCATCACTAAAAGTTTGTCATTGTGTCAGCACCATCAAGAATATGTTTTGGTTTATCAAATTGCATATATGAAAATTGTCACAATGAAAAGCATGTCAAAATGAATCACATTATGATGTACATTAAAAATTTCAAAAAAAAAAAAAGAATATGTTTTGGGACTGCAAAGAAAGAGTAGTTAATTCTGTTTTATTGTTGTCCTCTTAGAATGGAGAGCCAATGCAGGTCAAAAAAGGCCAGACAGACAGAAGGAAAATTATTGTACTTCACTTAGGGATTATAATTTAGTGGAGGGATGAGGAAAATCTTTACATGCAAAGTCAGCTGTTTGCCATTTAAAGTATGGAAGTTTATTGACTGCATATAAAAAGTTAATTTTCATATTGTATGAAATGAGAAATAGTAATTTACTCTTTCCAGTATGTCCAGTATTTTATGGCTTATATATGATGTATTTCATATTCTGATTTTGTTGTTGTTAGGTGCCGTCGAGTCGGTATCCAACTCATAGCGACCCTCTGTACAACAGGGGAAACACTATTGTCAGTCCTTCTCTGCTGTGCATAGGGTTTTCAATGGCAGATTGATTTTTGGGAGGGGATTGCCAGGTCCTTCTCCCAAGCCTACAGCTTCTGGTGTTCCCAGGGGGGTCTCTCATCTAGGTACTAGCTTCCGAGATCTGACAGGATCTGATGCCACAGGGCTATGGCTGCAGGCCCATTCTGATTTTAGTGCTTCTTAAAGGGGTAAAGGGAGAAAGACCCGACAACCCACTCCCAAAAATTAATCTGCCATTGAAAACCCTATGACTAGCAGAGGAGCACTGATAATAGTGTTTCGCCTGTTGTACGTAGGGTCGCTATGAGTTGGATAGTGACTCGAGGGCACCTAACAACAGCAGCAGCAAAGGAGTAAAGATGGGGTTCTATTGGATTATTGGGTGTAGAGGATTAAGTTTGAAAAAGCAGCATTAGTATTATATAACGTAAAAAAATACAGTAGGGAATGAGTTATATCTATTAAATCATAACTTTAAAAATGTTGCAGAGGTTGAGGGTGTAGCTCACTAGTAAAGTCTGTGTTTACATGGAGGTTTGAGCCCAGAGCCTCATACTCTTCTACTGAGCTGCACCCCAGCCCTTCTTTAATTTTTTATCTTGAGACAGGGTGCTAAACTGTGCAGGCTGCCTCTGGCCTGAACTCGTGATCATCTTGTCTCGGTCTCCGGAGTTGCTGGGAATCACAGGTGTGCACCACCACATGGGGTGTCTGCGTTTTTCAGAAGATCAGCATTGCCCCCAGCACCAAAAAGAATTATATATATATCTGTATATATCTATATATTTCTATATGGATGCCCGTGCGTGCACACACACACACACACACACACACATACACACACACACACACAGAGAAACACTTATTAGTCACTCAGGTTTTTATTTTAGAAGTCCATGACCAGTGCATGAATTGGTGAGCAAGAAGAAAATTCAGTAATCAAATACAGTGAGCTGTGGATCACTATGAAGACACTTATTGCCAAGAACTTTGGCATTCATGGTCGTATTGGATCCAAAGTATACCCAGTGTTGTGTTTGTTCCAGGGAAGCACTTGTAATAGTGCCAGGTATGGCACAGGGTCCGGGAGTGTTTCATTCTGTTGTACATAGGGTCACTATGAGTCAGATCCGACTAGACAGCACCTAACAGCAGCAACAACAGGGCAGAGAGAAGGAAGAGAAGATAAAAGGTGGTGGTCAAAATTAGTTTAGTAAGGAAGTATTTTGGAATGATCTATTTCACAAGTGGATAAAATTACGCAGTCTGGGAGTGTAATTCACAGTTGAATGTACACTTGAATGTAATTCATGTGAAATTATATAGAACAAAAGTGCTTTTGATACCATCCATGAGGATGGTTAACTTTTGCCACTTGTATTCACAGTTAGCTTTGTACACTGACCCAGGTAAACTTCCTCAGCCAGGACAGTCGCTCACTTTCTTTTTTTCCTGTCTCAGGGGAAAGCAAAAGGATCCACAGACAGTGTGCAGAGGGGACAGCTTGGTAGACGGACCTGCAGAAATGACAATGGCTGGGAAATGCCTAGGTTTTCAATGGAAGGAGGAGCTGGGAAGGATTGTGTCAGACAACACATCACTCTTATTCTGGATTAGCCTTTCCTATTACTGCTTAATTAGGGCTGGGATTTAGCTCAGTTGGTAAAGCGCTGCGCTGCAGTCTCTGAGATCCCGAGTTCAATTCCCAGCACCGCAAAAATGGGAGAAGGGCCTGGCAATCCACTCCCAAGGCAATCCCAAAACAGCCATTGAAAACCCTATGAGGGTCGCTATGAGTCAGATACCAACTCAACAGCACCTAACAACAACAACAACAACATTACTGCTTAATGGCTCTGCTTAGAGTGTGGATTTTCCTGTTGTGTTTGAAGTCCACCCTCTGCAGTCTATTTTTTTTTTTCCTTTTTTTTTTGTGGTACTGGGGGTTGATCCCGGGGCCTCACACCTGCATGCTTTGCAAGTGCTGGACCACTGAGCTGCACCCCCAGCCCTTTTATTTTTTTTCCTTACTTCCTGAGACAGGGTCTTGCTAAGTTACATAGACTTCCTCTGGTCTCAAACTTGCAATCCTCCTGGCTCCGCCTCCCAAACCGCTGGGATTACAGATGTGCTGGGATTACAGATGTGCGCCACCACGCCCAGCTACCCTGTGCAGTCTTTAAGTTTATTTTGCTTTCCTCTTGTGTGCATTTAATGCCTGGCTCTTTTTCCATTCTCACACAGGCTGCCCTTGCAGGTGGGGTGGTAGAGGTGGTGTGCCATGGTATGTCGAGTCACCATTGGTTCGGTCGTCGTGTTTCTACTTGACCTGGATCATGAGTGTGATTTTTTTTTTCAGGTCTAAACTTGTTATGTTGATTCTGTTCCTTGTGTTTATGAGTTCTGCAGAGGATCCCAAACTACATTTTCTTCCTTAGCTCTGTTTACTTTTTCTTTAGCTTTGTAGTCTTGCTCTTATTTGGTGTTTTGTGCTGGGAATTGAAGGCAGGGCCTCAAACATGCTGCGTGTGGGCTCTTCCCCTGAGGTACGTTCACAAAGAAAGAGAAGACCTATTTGGAATTTTTCTAAATGCCTTGGAGAGCATGAAGAACTATCTAGATTTTCTTCTATTTTCAGAGAAAGTTCTCCACTTTCACTTTTTGTCCTGTAGGTGTTTTTCTTAGCTGTTACTCATTTATGGTCAAGGTTGAGTATTTCCTTTATTAGGGTGTTCTTATCTTTTCTTTGTACTTGGGCAGGGGGTGTTGGTGATGATTGACCTTCTGTATTCTCATTTTCCTGTGGGTGGTGGGTAAAATAGTCACTAGTGATGAATTGTATCTTCATTCTGTTAGGTAATTTTCTTAGTGTCTAGCTGTGTTGTAAGATGTTTTTAGATTTTGAATTGTTTTTATAGTTTTGGATCAAACAAACCTTTGTTGTTGGAGTTTAGTAGCCTCTGGCTGTTATTTTATTGCATAAAAAAGGGATTCACATTCTTCAAAAAGGCTTTTCTCTTCAGAGTGGGAGTAGGGAATTTTAGGAGGCTTTCTAGTTCAGACTACTGTTGAGTATCCACAGGGGTGGGAGACCCTTGAAGTGAGGTGTTACATCTCTGCCTTGGATACCAGGCCTCTTCTCTCTCCTACCTTCTCTTGCTTAGTCTTTCCTTCTGCACCCTTTCTGTTACATTTTGTTAATCATCAAATCCTGCTTGCTGTTTGGGCCATAAATACTTCCACAGTCAATACTGTACCTCTTCCTGCCTGACAAAAGGAAAAAGTGTTGAGTTTCAGTTGTTCTTCCTGGAAGAGAAAGGTGCTCTGATTATGGGGATGGTGTGACTTCATCCCCATAATCACCCTCAAATAGTGTAGAGCTCAGTATGACTTATGTCTCTTCCATTCTTCATCTCCCCATTATTACTTCCTGTGGGGACAAATAGAAGAACTCCATGTTGGTAATGCCTGGAGTCTTTGGTTTGACTGGAATACACTGATGTTTAAGTATTAAAATGTTATTTTTTCCCTCTTTTAAAAGCAGATACAGAAGCTGGGTATGGTGGTGCACACTGGTAATCCTAGCACTTGGGAGGCTGAGGCAGGAAGATGAAGAGTTCTGGGCTATGTAGCAAGACCTTCTCTCAAAAAACAACAGCAAAAAAAACCCAAGTAAAATAAAATAAATGCAGAAAATGGTGGTGAAATGGACTTGGGATGAGTCTAACTTCATTATATTTTTAGGAGAGATTTATGATGTACCTTAATATACACATCAGAATCTGTTCCACCATTAAGGTGAAAAAATTTAAAACTATTGTGATATAGAACAGGATGTATTTATATATTGAGAACTTTTAGCTTTTAATACTAGAAGCCTAATTATGTTGAAAGCTTAGGTTTTTGACTCAGGCCTGATTCCTGTTGCATTTCTGCCACATGTGTGGGCCATGGCAAGAATGCAGTAAATATTTGGTGACTTGAATTTAACTAATTGGATTGAATAAAAAATGTGTCCTTACACAAAAACTTTATAGAAAGACATCTGGTGGAGTGTTTTTTGTACTAGGGATTGAACCCAGCACCTCGTTCATGCAAGACAAACACTCTACCATGTTTCCTCATGACCTGCCTCCCCAGGTTATAGGGGATATTTCTTTTTGTATGAAATAGCTTACAGGTACCTTATTTTTAAACTCTGAAATAAACTTACTATTTTTAAGGAAATTTTTCTTTAAAGTGTAATTAGCTTCTACAATACAGTGTATGTTGAACATCCCTAATCTGAAAGCATGAAATCTGAAATGCTCCAAAATATAAAACTTTGAGAGCCACCATGCTACAGATGGAAAATTCAGCACCTAACCTCATTTCATCCTGCAGCAGTACCACTGTGGTGTCTGATCCCATCAGATCTTGGGAGCTAAGCAGTGTCAGACCTGGTTAATACTTGAATGGGAGACCGCCTGGGAATATCAGGTGCTGTAAGTATGGGAGAAGGACCCAGCGATCCACTCCCAAAAAACCAGTCAGCCATCGAAAACCCTATGAATAGCAGAGAAGCATTGACAATAGTGTTTCGTCTGTTGTACATAGGGCCACCGACTGGATGGCACCTAACAACAACCACCACCTTGTATCACTTGTCAATCATTTACAGGGACACCAAAAATACTGTCTAAAATTACTATAGCCTATGTGTATAAGGTATATATGAAGCACAAATGAATTTTATGTTTAGATTTAGGTCCCATACCCAACATATATCATTATATGTGTACAAATATTCCAGAATTGGAAAAGATCCTAACACATTTAGTTTAAGTATTGTGAATAAGTGATATTCAATCTGTACATACCAAGTTTGTAAAGTTTTCCTTTGTAAATGTGTCCAAGGAATTATTTATAATGTTTAAAAATATAATAAATAATGATTGTATATTTCAAAGTTGGATAAGTTGTAAAACCATACTTAATATTTTATGAATAAAGATGAGCTTTCTGTAAAGATTAAAACACCTATGCAGAAATCTTGACAGTGGGACCAATTGTACATATTTGGGATTATTACTCACAAAAATGAGATTATTTGTGGGATGTCTCTAAGAATATTTATTCCTCAAGGAATGAATAATGACTCCACAGATAAAATTGAAGATGGTAAAATAAAAAGGATCTTAGTATGAAATGCTTTTATAGGAACAAGTTACAAAATCTTTGTCTATACTTAAGAAATGTGACAATTTAAAATAGCTTTTGTTGGCCTCTATTCACTTTGAATGCCCAGTAAATAAACTCATAGAACTTTATGAGCTCTTTCCATTTCTGTGCTGAGTCAGTTCTTCCACCAGACGGATGTTCTTTCTTTTAAAATAATGATTAAGTAGGCCTTCAAAAATGATAGTTTAATGTAGTGCAGAGTCAGGTCACAGCTTCTGAGTCCAGGTGGTCAGCGTTACACTTCTACCTGTGCATCTTTGACATCCACCTGTGCCTTTACTCAACATCTGTGTTTTGGTGTCCTTGTCTGTAAAATCCTACCATAGGGTTCTTTGGAGGAGATAATTACCTAGTATGATTTTTACCGTTATTGTAATTATTATATTATTTCAATGTATTGAGATAAAAGTCTGATTTTTTTAAAGTAAATGAACTAAGTTTTTGCTATAAATCACCTTAAATCATCATAATTATCGTACTACAGTTTTCTTGGTGGTTCTTAGTATTTGCCTAGTCTGGCCCTCTATAACACATAGAACTTCCTGTTCGCAGTAGTCTATGGTGGGCAGCCAACCCTGCATGAAATCATGCTACTAATTTTGTTGGAGAAATATAACACACAATTCTCATTGAAGCTTTTACTAGTAAGGTGTCTTTTCAGGGTGGTTTCCTTCTTCCTTTAGCCTCTGCTGAGTGTGCTTCTCCACGACTTAAGACTTGCTCTACAGTTCTTCCTTACTTCTGTATTAGCTGTGTTATCCCTCACCTGGATCATTTTGTAAGGTGGTCTGTATGTTAGCCCTTATTTCTGTTTTAGGGATGTTTCCCCCACCGCCTGAATTGTTTTGTAACATGGTCTGTGATACAAACTTTCATGAGTAACTGTGCTTTGTTTAGTATGGTGGTATAAAACACTGAGGTTTTGTTTTTTGTTTTACACAGAAACTGTTAGGAATCTAATTGCACATTAAATTGAATAATCTCACTTAGATGTAGAACCCTCAAACAGTATAATAATTAGGTCTTGACATTGAAGGTAAGTTTAAAATGAGTAAGTAAATGGCTATATAGAACATCTACATTAATTTATTTTTTATAGTTATTTCTAACCCTTACACTGTCCGTCCTTCCTTATCTTGTGTCTTCCCTGACGTGGATCCATCCAACATTTTGTGATTATAATTTCACTTGAGAGAAGCAAAGTGTTCAAACATAGTTACTTTATTCAATCAAGCAAGTTGTTGAGCTTACTATAATATTTATTAATAACTGTAATATGTAGTAACACTTCTGTAGTACTTACAATATCCCAGACATTGCTTTAAATGTATTGATGCACATGTTTAAATAATTAACCCTCAAAACCCCAATATAGTGGATCTTGCTGTCTCCATTTTGCAGCTGAGGAAGCTGAGGTTCATATTGGACAATGTGCCAGCATCGCCCATGTGTGGTTAGAGTCCAGGCTTCCTGGGTCCTTTTGTCACACTATCTCTGGTGTTGTGCACTATGGGTACATCCCATTCCTGCTCTCATGAAGCTTAAGGCACTGTTTTTAAATACTGTTAGGACATTATGCAAGACACAGAGGACACAAAGAATGACTTCTAGGCGTTGGCAGTTCATCAGACAAGTTCGACATACATATAGCAAGAGCTACACATGTCTTAAGCACAAGTCGTTTTGTTTTATTTTTGAACACAGGGTCTTGCTGCATAGCCTAGGTTGACCTCACGATCATCCTACGTCCACTTCCCCAGTTATACAAATAAAAATGTGCACCACACACCTAACAAAAAATTTTAAAACACAGATGATGTATTTTTAATTTCATTTTGTGGTACTTCGGGGGCTGAACCCAGAGCCCCTGCATACTTTGCAGTTGCTCTACCACTAAGCTGCACTCAGCTCATTTTTAAAATTTATTGAGACAGAGTTTTGCTAAGTTACACAGTCTGCTGCTGGCCTCAAAACTTGAGATCCTCCTCCTTCTACATCCCTAGTTGTTGGGATTACAGGCGTGAGCCACGGTGCCTTGCTACTGTACATGGGATTGTCCAACTTGGTCGGTCTGTCTTTCCTGGTTCTTGCCATTGTTAGGGAGCCTGAGGAATTCATGCACATACCATTTCTTGCAACCACCAGAGCAGCCACTAATCATGGCCTTAGGTGGTGCTTGTAATCCTGTGTCTTCCTGGCTTTCCCTTTCCCCCTGTTCTAGCCACTGCTGGCTGCCTGGAGCAGTCCTGTGACTTAATCCCTGCTGGCTGCTGCTTGCTTTCTTCCTAGGCTTCTAGTCTGTGGGGGTGAGAAGCTGGCAGCAGCCTTCTGGGAAGTGGGGAGGGAAGGCAGTCCCCAAGACAGCCCTCTGGGCCTGGAGTTGCTGGTGCCTCTGCTTGTTCACCCCCTGCTGGGACTTTCTGTAGCTTCTCAAAAGTTCTTAGCAAGATCAAGCCGCAGGCACCTAGTGTGGTGAGGAGTGTCTTTGTAGTGCCAAAGCACCTCTCTCTTACTGCAGTCACCTCCCATCAACTGCCTGTGCCCCAGTGCCTGTCTTAGGCATATAACTTAATGTTGTTAGGTGCTGTTGAGACCCTATGTACAACAAAAGGAAGCACTCCCCAATACTGTGCCATGCCTGACATTATGGCAATGCTTCTCTGCTGTTCATAGGGTTTTTGATGGCTGATTGTTTCCGGAGTGGGCTGCCAGGTCCTTCTCCCAAGTCTACAGCACCTGGTATTCTCAGGCAGCCTCCTGTCCAAGTACTACCTAGGCCTGACCCTATTTAGCTTCTGAAATTAGATGGGATTAGAGGCTAGGATGGTATGGCTGTGTTGTTGTTAGGTGCCATTGAGTTGGTGTCCAGTTCATAGCAACCTTACGTACAACAGGTGAAACAGTATTGTTATAGCTTCTCTGCCATTCATAAGGTTTTCAGAGGCTGATTGTTTTATGGGAGTGGGTTGCCCAGTCCTTCTCTGGGTATGGCTGTAGGCATAATTTAATATAGTTTGGCAAAAAAATTTGAGCTTTTTTGTGCCAGCTACTACTAGGTGCTATAACTGAATAAGATACACTAAAGCCTTGTTTACTTGGCAGCTCAAATCCATCAGGCAGGACAGATATTAAGGTAGCTACAAGAGAGGTGAGTGTAATAGATATAAATGAGGGTGGCTGTTACCAGCTGGCCCTCAGCCCTGCCCTGTAGACTATTGTATCTTCCTGATTTTCGGGGCCACTGGCCGCCTGTCTTCCCCTCTCAGCAGCTGTCCTGGCTTCCTGTTTCAGGGGAGGCTATCAGGCTCTCTGGAGCCTTGAGACTCCTCCTCCCTGCCCTGTCCCGGAGGAGCAGCCCCTTTGTGGTCTGAGTGCTGCCCTGCTTTGCTCCAGGGCGGTTGTCTCTGTCCAGGTCCACGCCCTTTCCAGCCTGCCCTCTCTCCTCCTCCCTGGGCAGCCTTTCCTTCGAAGTCCACTCATTTTCATTTCCCTCACTTCCTAGAGAATGGCCCCTCCTGCTGGTGTCTCTAGTCTTAGCCTGTGTGTGGTAGGGATCAGGCCCGGGGCCTCCTGCACGGTGGCAGAGCTGTCACATGGCTCTCGGCTATGATCTGTTTTGGCTTATGAGATGCAGTCGCTCTGTGTCTTCTCTTCAACTTCCGAGGTGAATTCTATGCCTGTCGTAGGAGCTCCTGCCCACCCACCCATCATCCACCCCATGAATTTCCTCCCATGGATGTAGTCGTGTCCCTCTCCCTCCTCAGTTTTTTCAGTTTTCCTGTTATTGATAGAATCCTTTTGGGCATAGAGGGCATGCCAAGCTCTCTGTAGCCTGGCTCCTCCTGCCGGCCTCTCTCCCTACAATTTCTAATTCATAATTTAAGTCTTCTAAGATCTAAGTGCCTGCAGCAGTAGCCCTGTGGCATCCGATCCCGTCAGATCTCAGAAACTAAGCAGGGTCGGGCCTGGTTAGTACCTGGATGGGAGACCACCTGGGAACACCAGAAGCTGTAGGCTTGGGAGAAGGACCTGGCAACCCCCTCCCAAAAATCAATCTGCCATTGAAAACCCTATACACAGCAGAGAAGCACTGACAATAGTGTTTCCCCTGTTGTACAGAGGGTCGCTATGAGTCGGATACCGACTTGACGGCACCTAACAACAACAACAATAAGATCTAAGTACTTTTTGGTATTTTTAATATTTTAAGTAGTATTTATGTTTATGGTGGAAATCTATAATCATAAGATAATTCATTTCACCAATTAGAGAGAACTACAAAAATAGGTACTTTTTTTTTTTTTTTTTTAGTCTTTTTTCTTTAAAGAGAAAAGGTGAGGCCAAGAATTATAGCTTGGAGTGGACGAGGCGCCCAGACCTCAGTGTTCGGCCCCAGGGTGGAGCGCCGGGACCTAGTGCCACCGTGACTGCGCGCGCTTTTGTGGCCCTGCTGCAGCTGCGGGAAGCCCTGCCTGCCGGGAGCCCCGGCCTTTGTCCAGACCGACGGACGTAGCGTCCTGTCTGTGCTGCAGAGCCGACACCTCCTAGGGATTCTCGGTATTTTTGACTTGGAATTGGACTGAACGTGCCTTGCAGGGAGGCCGACAGGAAGCCTCGTCCAGGGAGGAGGGCGCGTGGGGTGAGCGCGGCTTTGTGGAAATTTAGCTGCGCGGATAGCGAGGCTGGACCTGTGGGGAGGAGGAACGGAGATGGCGGGGCGGGGAGGAGCCTCCCGCGGGATGTGGTGGGCCAGCAAGAGAGGGGACCGGTGGGGACAGGCGTGGAGCAGTGGGGACGGGCTTTGGTCGTCCCCATCCCATTTCTTAAGGAGCCCTCGGGACCGCGGGCAGGCATCTTCCAGCTCTATGCCTTCGCTCAGCCCACGGAGTGGCCGCCTAACCTCAACGCGCCTGGGCTGGTTTGAGGAGTCGTGGGAGGGGCTGCCTCAGGGTGGAGGCACAGGCTCCCTTGCCAGGCCCCGCCCCGTGCCACACGCCACTGGTCAGGCCCCGCCCCATCGTTCAGCCCTTCCCCGTCTCCACTCCCCTCCCCCAAGTCTAGGCCCCGCCCTCATGGCCCTAGTGCGGGTTACCCTCCCCCCACCAGCGCCTTCCCTGTCATCCTCCCGCTGCTGCTTTCTTCCTCGCCCCCCTCAGGATGAGTGGCGAGGGTTCTGCCTGCCCTCGAACCTGTTCGTCAGGACCCCCAGCTGTCTGAGTAGTTCTGACTGGACCGGCTTGCTTTTGAAGATGCACAGGATGGACCACGCAGCGCTGGCCCCCTGAGGCTAGGGTTGCCGGTTCACCTGCTCCCGCCCAGCGCCACGTGGGTCACGGGAGCCTCCTGTTCCTCATCTGCAGGCTACGGAGTCACCACCGCACCCTCCGGGCCAGCTTCGGGTGGGGGACATCATGGCTCAGGGCCCACGGGAGGCCGGTGCCAAGCGCCAGGATCAGAGGCAGGACTGTAAGCTGCAGTGGGCAGCCCAGTAACACCGCTGGGGCTAAGCAGGCCATTCTTACCTCCGAGCTGAGGAAGCACAGGGCCCCAGGGCTCTGTGGACTCCAGGTGCCTGGTGCAGTCCTCCAGACAGGGCCTCAAGGGACGCTCTGGAACGCGGGGTCCCCAGAGCTCTGTGCTTACTGAAGAACTTCAGCAACAAGGAGGTTGACCTGGTTACGCTGTGATATAATTGCTTTCATTAGAAAGCAAAGAGAAAAGAAGAAAACACTAACATTAAAAACAACGCTATTTAAAATTTTAGTTAATATATCTTTTTCAATACTGGTGAGTGGAACCTAGGGCCTTGCACATGCTAGCTCCGTTTTCTATGGAGCTGCGCCCCAGCCCCACTAAGTTAGGTAGGCTGCCTCTGGTCTGGAGCTCGCTATACTCCTGCCTCTACCTCTAGAGTCGCTAGGATGACGGGCCTGCGCCGCTGTGCCCTGCTCCATGGTCTTTGTATTATTCATCTCTGTTTTTTCCAGGTCTGTTTGGTTACTTTAGATGTTTGTATACTGTTATCTTACTTCCTTTCTTGTGAACGTATACTTTGCACCCACAGTTATTCTGTAAGCCTTTTGATGCCGCAGCTGATCATTTATATGACTAATAGTCCATCAAATTGGCAGTTCTGTTATCCTGTTCCAAAGGGTGTTTGCCGCTCTTGCCTATTGTAAATATACTCAGTATTACAGTGAACATGTGTATGTCACTTTTTACATTTTTAATTACTTCCTTTTATATTTTAATAATTCCTTCATCTTAGGGTGAATTCCCATTAGCTGAAATATTAGAGGGTAGAAACATTTTTAATGGTGTTTTTACACAAGTCACACTATTTCAAAAGTATACCAGTTAACAGAACTACCAATTGATTTCTCTCAGCCATTTGCAGTAGATTTTATTGGGCTAACACGCTCTTTCTTTATCTTTTCCTTGCTAGTTCACCTTTTTTGCTTAACTTTAAACATTTCTGGTAACTAGTAAAGTTAAGTATTTTTTTTGGTGTATATTTTTTTTCTTTTCTCCCTCCCCTCCCGGGCCTCCCTGTGTGGCGTAGGCTGGCTTTGAGCTCCTAATCCTCCTGCTTGTGCCGCTGGGCTGTCTTTTCCTCCTTTCCTCTTCTGTGTTCTTGTAGGGGGGTAGATACTTAGACCTGACAGGCTGGGGCTGGCCCAACAGCAGTGAGTACTTGAGTTCAGCAGCCTGTGGCTAAAGCCATATTGAGCAGGTCTGGTAAGCTGTGAATTGTGAAACTAAAAATTCTGATTCAGAGAAAATAGTTAAATACCTAATGATTGGAAGTTAAATAGTCTATTTAGCATATAGAATGTTTCCTAATTATTTCTGTAGGGACTGAAAGACACTCAAGACTCTTCAGTGCCTTCTCACACCTTTTTTTTGTTTTGGTCTACTTTGTTGATCTGGAAAGTGTAGGGAATCAAACTGAATATTTTATTTCATGCCCAGTTGATTTTCTTCAGAAAGAAAAAAATAACAAGAGATCAAACAGAACAGTTGAGCTGGGACCTTGTACAGGATATTGATTTTAACTTAAGGAGAAATAAAAACTATAGAAGCATTTAAGCAAGGGGATTAGATAAGGTTTGGGAGGTTCACTCATTCTGAATGCAGTTCTGAGGTGGCAGCACCTGGCTGCACCTGTCTGGGGCCCTGAGAGCTAGGGGTGGTCATGGAGATGGAGATTCTGTGGGACTGTAACTTTCTGGTGTTAGGGAAAACTTGATACTGTTACTTTTTTTTGAGCACATTCAATTAGCATTTTTAACATTTAATGAAATGTGAAACCACGTTTGATTTTAAGATAGTAGGAGTGAATTTTGGGCATTTGGGTGGCTTAGGTGAAAGGTAAGGTGACCGGTGAGGTGACCGCCTGGGGAGGAAAGCTCTGGAGAGAATGGCTTGAGGGATATTACTGGTGTGTTTGCAAAATCAGCAGGAGGTGAAGGTGGATCATCTTATAGCTAATACATATTTTTAATATAACGATGCCTGTTTTGTGTTTCAGATGAATTTACAGGTGGTTTTCTGGATTGGACTGATCAGTTCAATTTGCTATGTGTCTGGCACAACAGGTAAAAGAAAAATTTCCTAGTTGTCCTTTTATTTCAGTATCTCTGTTCAGTTAGCTTCCTGGAAAACCTAAGTCGGATCCTGCTGCTCCTCCTCAAGGCGATGGCCCCTGTCTTACCAGGAGGGAGGAGCAAGGACTTCAGGGGTATACTGGGTCTTCAGGATCAGTCTTTACCATTCCCACTGCCCAGAATAAACATAGTGAAATGCTAAAACAATAGATTTAGAATGGACTTCACAAAGATTTTCTGAGAATGTAAATGACTGTTGAAGTGAGCAGAGAACAGGCAGAGACATGTAATATATTCAGATGTAAATAAAGACATGTAATATATTCAGATGTAAATAAAGCAAATGTGTAAAATGGTAGATTATGAACAGTCCATTATCTAAAAACAATCCAGGAGCGGTTGACTTTTTAGATGTTCCTGCTCTTTCATTATTGGGGTACGTGAAAGAGCAGTGGAAGTGAAGCTGAAGATCAGTTTAACCTTTTTGTAGACCCTGGTGTGTCCACATCAGGATCACTGGGTGCCCTGTCCTCTCCAGATCTCAAAGTCACTGAATAGAACAGTTACAATTATTTGATCTCAGGGTGGGGAAAGAAGAAATGGTAAAGGAAACTCTTGATAAAATTTAAATTATTTAAAATCAACAACTTAACATTTCCATGTCGGAACCTCATAAACAAGACGAGAAACTAAATGAAGGTTTGATGTCAGGATGTATGGAAATCCAGTAAAAAATGATGTCTCAGAGTAGAAACACTCGCAAAGGACCTAACAGTCAGTTTGCAAAGGAAACAGTCAGTAAACAGGAAAAAGATGAAGTAACTAGCAATTGAATTAATATTTAACATGTACCTGTTAAAACAAATAAAATTTTTTACATTAAAGTACTTGGTATTGGAAGTATGGTGAAAAATGGTTATTATATGCTGCTTGTGAGACTGAGAATTAGTGTACTACTTCTGAAGAGAGACAAATTCCTCTTAACTGTGTCATCCTCTTGGGGGCACGTGTTATAAGGAAATAGTCAGATGTGTGCTAAGACTAATGGGTAAAAGTGGTCATCAGAGCATGTGTATGTGTGCCAGTGAGTCTGCACATGTGCGCAACCTCGTGTGAACTGTTCACACATGCAATTGGAAACAAATAGGATATGTTAAATTAATTAAATAGGGTACGTTTGATTTTTTTCTTTTTTTGGGAATACTGGGGAGGTGAACCCAGGGTCTTACACATGCTTTTGTAAGCACTCTACCACTGACCCACACCCCCAGCCCACTTTTTACTTTTTTCTTTTTGAGATAGGGTCTTGCTAAGTTTACACAGGATGCCTCTGGCCTGGAACTTGTGATCCTCCTGCCTCTGCCTCCCGAGTCACTGGGATGACAGGCATGAGCTACTGCATCCAGCTTGAATAGGCTACAGTTGTGTAATGAAATATTATATAGTAAAAATTATATAATCAGCAAAAGCCACTGTTCTGAAGAGTTTGTAATGACATGAGTGAAATAAAGTTTAAAAACCAGTCTGCAAAACTGTGTGCAAACTTATCTTCAGTTTCGTTTAACATCTGTATGTGCTTGTTTCCTTGCCATTTTCTGATCTATTTGTATAGAAAAAAAGAGTACAAAAATATACAAAAAATGTTAGCAGTGGTTATTTTTTAGCAAGTGGATTCTAGGTGATTACATTTTCTGTATTGAGCCTGGGTAGGTTTTTCATCAGAAAGGACACACTGGGAGTAGTCCTTGCGAGTGTCTACCACACGGAGGTGTGTCAGTCCTTAGGTGGATTCAGAGCAAAGGTGATGGGATTGTGGGTTGGACGAGGGGAACTTCCTGGCTGTTTGGTGTACTGTAGATGAAACGAAGGCCAGGAGATGCCTTCGGGGTGCTGGCGTGAGGTCACGGGTCGTGTGGAAAGAATACATGATATTCATGACCATCCAAAATGATGGATTCTGAAATTATGCCTTTGAATAAAGTAATCAGAGTGTAGGTAGGCTAGTAGCACTTAGTCCTTGGTGTAGAAGAAAAGAAAAGACCACTCCTTTCTGTGGCTGCCAGTGTCAGGGTGTCCAGAACCCCTCAGGTCTCCTTGGGGTAGCTCTAGTTTAGCTTAGTAACTAGGTTAGAGCGTTCAGATTTTTTTATTGGATCATTTGTCATTGTAATCCTGATTTTTCATTATTTTTTCCTTCCAAACTTCAAGTGGTCTATTCTTTCCTTTCCTCAACAGATAAAAACAGATGTTTAAAAGCAAATGCCAAATCATGTGGGGAATGTATACAAGCAGGACCAAATTGTGGATGGTGCACAAATTCCGTAAGCTCACTTACCTCCTTTTGATTTACTCTAATTATTGAGTGTTGTCCAATGCTGTATCCTTGGAAAGGATATCAGATAAGAATTTTCACTTGCGTCACTGTTTATTGAATTAATATATACAATCTAGAACTGTTATAATTACACTAATGACCAGGTTCCTGTGGTTATTGAGTGTTACAAACTAAGAATTGCTCTAAGTCTCAAATATATGTGTTAGGTTTTGAAGACAAGTATAAAGAATCATTAATAATGTTCAGATGATAATATATAAACACGTTAAAATTTCCTGTTTTGCCTACCTGTCTGCCTTCCTCTCTTAGTTCTTTTCCTTTCTTCCTTTTCCCCTCCCTCTTCCTTCCTTCCTTTTTTCTTTCTTTTCTTTTCTTTTTTCCTTTCTTACTTTCTCCCTCTTCCACCTCTCTACATCTTTTCTTTTCTTTTCCTTTACCATTTCTTTTCTCTTTTTTCTTTTCTTTTTGTTTTAGATAAGATCTCACTACTTAGCCCATGCTGGCCTCAAACTTGCCTCATAGCACAGGCTGACCTTGAACTCATAGTCCGCCTGCCTCAGCCTCCGAAGTGCTGGGATTATAGGCAATGTGGCACCATTCCTGGCTCAGATACTTCCTTCCTTCTTTCTTTCCTTCCATCATTTTTTTCTCCTTTGTACTGGGGATCAGGCTCAAGGCTTCATGCATGCTAGGTCTTCTTTCCCTTTCTTCTCTTTTTTTCTTTCCTTTTCCTGTCCTTTTTGTTTTGTTTCTTTTAGTGTGGCTACTGTTGTTGGGCTGGGGTTTAGCTCAGTTGGTAGAGTGCTGCTTTGCACTCTCTGAGGCCCCTGGTTCTATCCCCAGCCCTGTAACAATGGGAGAAGGATATGGCAGTCCATTCTTGAAAACAATCCTGAAACAACTGGCCATTGAAAACCCTATGAGGGCCACTATGAGTCTGACTCCACTCAAAGCAACCCTATGTGTACTACCAATACTATCCAACACTGCTGTGCACATGATCTTTTATGTTTGAGTCCATTGTTGCAGCCACTGTGTTTTAGCTCATTTTGAGTTGTACCACATCAGCAAAAGGAGGTGCTAGGGACTTTACTCCATTCCTGTCATCAAAGTTGAGTCTACTTTGAGGAGGCAACTCTTCCTTAGTCATCTCCTGAGTGCCTTCTAGCCTGGGGGGCTCATTTTCAAGCACCGTATTTTACAGTGCTTGTCTGTCATTCATAGGGTTTTCAGTGGCTGATTGTTTTGGAAGTGGGCTGCCTGGTCCTTCTCTCTAATCTATCTTAGTTTGGAAACTCAGCTGAAACTTATACACCATGGGTGGCCCTGCTGGTATCTGAGATACCAGTGGCATATCTTTTAGCCCCACAGCAACATGGCAAGCCCCCACAGCACAACAAGCTGACAGATACGTTAAACAAAACAAAACAAAACAAAAACAAAAACAACAAATACACACACACACACACACACACACACACACACACACACACACATTCAGCTTTTAGGGAGAAGGATCCGGCAACCCACTCCCAAAAGAGCAATTTGCCATTGAAAACCCTATGAATAGCAAAGAAGCACTGACAATAGTGTTTCATCTGTTGTACATAGGGTTGCTATGAGTTGGATACTGACTTGATGGCACCTAACAACAACATAGCAACTTGTCTTTGTGGCAGAAACTATATTTTTATTGGATAACTTTAAAAAAAAAAACAACCTTAGCCATACAGTTTGATTGTTTTAGAATTTTTTCTCCTTTTTTAATGAGTGAAGTGTAAGTTAAGTTACCCTTTTTTTTTTTTGAGAAAGGGTCTTGCTTTGTAGCTGAGGCTGGGCTTGAATTCACAATCCTTTGCCTCAGCTTCATGAGTGCTGGGATTACAGACATTCACCACCACTCTCAGCTAACCTTCCTAATTATATTTGTGTTAAACTAGTAGCCAGTTTGCACCCCAGTATAAATCCATTGAGGTTAAGGCTTGACTTTTATTAACTTCAAACACTTTTATACCTACCTTAACATGGTGTCTTGTACAAAGCTTACTAAATTTTTAATGAGTGAACAAATGAATACATCAGATCAGGAAGTAAAGAGACATCAATTTGAGGTTATATAATTTATTTGCAGAATGAATAATTAATATCAGAAGGGCAAAAATGTATTGGTTATGTCTTCACCAGGCATTATGAACCAAATGGCAGGTGCCTAACTATAGACATAACTTATCAAATGTCAGATATGACATATGGTTTGACCTTATAAAAATTAAAATGAGAGTCTTTTGTATTATTTTGGAATTTTTCTGATGGTACTTCCTTAAAAATGGTATGCTGGGATTAAATTGGCAGCAGCATAGGGAGTGAGTGAGTTTATCTTAGGCAGAGCTTACTTAACTAGGGCTCCTGATTTCTCTGGAAAATGAAAATGATAATTCTTGCTTTATATGGTGTTTCAATTAGAATGGATGAATTTTACTAAAGCAGTTTCACTTGTTGTTGTTGTTCTTGTTAGGTGCCATTGAGTTGAGTCCGACTCACAGCGACCCTATGTACAGCAGATCGAAACACTTGCCGAGTCTGTACCAGGCAAATGATCTTACTTATGTTTAAGCACATTGTTGCAGACACTGTGTCACTCCATCTGATGGAGGGTTTTCCTCTTTTGCGTTGACCTGCCACTCTCCCGAACATGATGTCTTTCTTTAGGGATGGATCTCTCCTGACTACGAGTCCGAAATATGTAAGATGCAGTCTTGCAGTTCTTGCTTTCAAGGAGCACTCTAGTTGCAGTTCTTCCAGGACAGTTCTGTTGGTTCTGTTTGCAGTCCATGGTATATTCAATAGATGTCTCCAGCACCACAATTCAAAAGCATCAATTCTTCTCCTGTCTCCCTTGTTCGTGTCCAGCTTTCACAACCATATGATGCTACTGAAAATACCATAGCATGAGTCAGACACACCTTTGTCTTCAGTGTGACATCTTTGCTTTTCAATACTCTAAAGAGATCTTTTGCCACAGCTTTTCCTAGAGCAATGTGTCTTTTGAAGGATCTAAATAAGTGGCAGTTGCTGTTATAATCAACATCTATTATGGGGATCATAGTTCATCTGTAGTTTAAGGTTCTTCTAGCCAAGCTGTTGTTGAAGCAAGTTAGCCTTTGAGCTTTGGGCCATAATCCTTTAATTATTAAAGGTTCTTTGAGAACATGTTTAGTGAAGTTTTATTTGGACATTACGATCACAGTTTCTCAGACTGGCCTATGTTTGGAAGTGTGTAATTCACTAGGGTCTCCTGTTTCAGTAGTATTGCAGGCTGGGTAATAAATAGAAGTGGTGCAGTTTTGACCTAATCTGGCCCTGAGCATTCCCTTCCAATTACTTCTCTTGCAGAAATACTTTTGTTACTGTTATTTTGCCTTAGAAAAATAACGTAAAACCATTCCTCACTCGCTATTATGTCACATGTTGTTGTTACGGACCCTACATACAATAGGAAACACTATTGTCAGTGCTTCTCTGCTGTTCATAGGGTTTTCAATGTCGGATTGATTTTGGGAGTGGGTTGCTGGGTCCGTCTCCCAAGCCTACAGCACCTGGTATTCCCAGGCGGTCCCTTATCCAAGTACTAACCAGGTCTCACCCTGTTTAGCTTCTGAGATCTGACGGGATTGGATGCCACAGGGCTACACCTGCAGACATTATGTCACATAGCACCGTGAAATTAAGTAATAACATTTTATAAATCACTTTTGTTCAGAATCTTCATATCTGTAACAGTACTGTTTTTGGCTTTGCTGAGGTACTTTTCAGTCAGATAAATTTTTTACTTCCATCTAAGTTATTTTAGGTATAGCATATTGTGAATTTGTCATTAGTGGAAATTCTGTCCCATGTAACAAGTATCCATTTATATACCATTAGGACCTTTTTGAAAGTTTAAGGTAAAAATTTAAAAGGTTGTTTTATACTAATTTCTAATATTTAAAAATTTTTCAAACTTTTAGAAATACCAAATCCATGTTAGATTTCTTGGTCTAGGTTTTAAAAATGCCATCATTAACTAAGATATATTTAGGCTAATATGTTTTTCTCTAAACATATTATTGTTGTTGTTGTTGTTGTTAGGTGCTGTCGAGTCGGTATACAACTCATAGCGACCCTCATAGGGTTTTCAATAGTTGACTGTTTCCGGATTGCCTTGGGAGTGGATTGCCAGGTCCTTCTCCCATTTTGGGGGTGCTGGGAATTGAACTCGGGACCTCAGAGACTGCAGTGCAGCGTTCTACCAACTGAACTAAATCCCAGCAAACATATTGGGTTGTTATAAGTATGGTAGAGGGGGGGTGCAATATAATATGAAAGACTTTGTAAGGGCTTTTTGAAGGGAAATTTTTAGAAAAAAATACTGTATTATATTGGGGTGTATATATGACTAGCAGCTATTAACCTTGCAAAGTAGTGATTTCACTGCAGAAATGTCGTTAATGACTAAATACTTTGAAGGTGGGACATTTAAAATATATACTTAGGTCCCTCCTGGGACGGATATTACCTTTTTAGAATTGGTTTTGCTTGTTTATCAACAAGAGAATTGGATAAATGGAACATTTTGCTTAAAAGCCAGACATGGAGTACATTAGATGTCATTTGATTTTTGTAATTTGTATATTTGCAATTATGATTATGTAAGCAGGTTTGACCACTACACTTTCTATGATACTAGAATTTTATGTATCATTTAGACATTTTTACAAGAAGGAATGCCTACTTCTGCACGGTGTGATGACTTAGAAGCTTTGAAGAAGAAGGGCTGCCGTCTAGAGGACATAGAAAATCCCAGGGGCTCCAAAAACATTAAGAAAAATAAGAATGTCACCAACCGGAGCAAAGGAGCAGCAGAGAAGCTGCAACCAGAAGACATTACTCAGATCCAGCCACAGCAGCTGGTATTGCAGTTAAGATCAGGTACAAAAGTAGACTGTCCATCCCTGCCCCTTCCTTGAGTTTTCCACACCATCTTTATTTATTTTTTCTCTTTTATTGATAAACGTTGATGGGGTACAGGGCAATAGAACATTTGCTATTTCCATTTTGCAACTATTACATCACTTTTGGTTGCACTTTTATCAACTTAGAAAGTTTATGGAACCTTTTAATATGTAGTAAATCTTGTATACAATTATAGGTTATATTCCTCTATTTTTCCCACATACTTACAAAGTTACATCATTTACATTGAGATTATCTCTCCCCTTTATCCCTTTACATTAGTTCTACTCCCCTTCCTGCCTCTACAACTTTCATTTCTTTCTACTCTGCTTATTTTGTCCCTTCTTAGCTAAGTTTGTTCATTTTTATATATTTATGCATGTATAGTTCTTTGTCTTCCTTTAGGATTCAGCTACCACAGGAGTGAGAGCATAAGATGTTTCTCTTTTTGAGCTTGAGTTTGTTCACTTAAGATGATATTCTCCAGTTCTATCCATTTTGCTTCAAACGACATTATTTTATTTTTTTTTATTGCTGAGTAATATTCCATTGTGTATATGTACCACAATTTTTTTATCCATTCTTCTGTTAATGGGCATCTTGGTTGGTTCCATCTCCTTGTGATTGTGAAAAATGCTGTATTAAATATGGAGATGCAGGTGTCTCTGTGGTATGACTTGTCTCCCTTTGGGTATATTTCCAGGAGTGGTATAGCTAGATCATATGGCAGTTGTATTATTAGTTTTGTGAGATATCTCTATATTGATTTTCAAAATGGCTGAACTAATTTACAGTCCCACCAGCAGTGTAAAAGTGTTCATTTTTCTCTGCATCCTTGCCAGCATTTGTTATTATTTGTTTTGTTGATTGTGGCCATTCTTACTGGAGTCAGATGGAATCTCAGAGTTGTTTTGATCTGTATTTCCCTAATGGTTAGGGACACTGAGCATATTTTCATGTGTTTCTTAGCCCTATGAACTTCTTCATTTGAAAACTGTTCATTTCCTTTACTCACATGTATATTGGGTTACTTATTGTCCTGGGATTTGCTTTCTTAAGTTCTTCTGTAAATTCTAGAAGATAGTCCTCTGTCAGAAGTGTAGGATGTGAAGATTTACTCCCATTCAGTGGGATCTTCCTTAGCTCTGTCGATTGTTTCCTTTGCTGTGCTGAAGCTTTTTAATTTTATGTAATCTCATTTGTCAATTTGTGGTGCCATTTCCTGGGCAATTGGAATCATATAAAGGAAATACTTTCCTACCTTTGTGTTGGAGTATATTTCCTATCTTTTTTTCTAGTAGTTTAAAGGTTCCTGTTTTTATGTTGAGGTCTCTTACCCTTTTTGAGTTGATGCTTGTGCAAATTGAGAGATACGGGTCTATTTTCAATTTTCTGCAGATGGATATCCAATTTTCCCAATACCATTTGTTGAAGTCTATCTTTTCTCCTTTGAGCATCCTTAGCCCCTTTTTCAAAGATCAGGTGGCTGTAGTGCATGGGTGTATCTCTGAGGCTTGGATTCTGTTCCATTGTTCTTCAAGCCTATTTTTGTGCCAGTACCTAGCTGATTTTGCTACTATAGGCCTGTAGTATAAAGTCAGGTATTGCCACACCAGCTTTACACAAGCCTCTTAATCAGTGTCTGTTGAGGGCTCATTTTTACCTGTGGACTGGCACTCAAAACAAAGATGTAATATAGCTTAAATTTTACGAATTTTTTTTGCAGACAAAACAATTTGTGAAACATATACCCTGAATAATGTTAAATATTGACTATGTCAGAGGCTGTAAATTCCATTAAAGATTCAGGGGGGTAATAATTAGACTTAATAAGTTTCTTTTTCTTTTTCATTTTCTTTCTCTTTTCCCCAGTATTAGAGGTTGAATCTTGTGCCTTATGCATGCTAGGCAAGTACTTCACCACTGAGCTGCACCCCAGCCTCATTTTTATTTTTTATTTTTTATTTTGAGTCAGGGTCTTGTTAAGATGTGTAAAGCATCTAGCCTTGAACTTTTGATCTTCCTATCTCAGCCTCCCAAATGCTGGGATTACAGCTGTGCACACAGTGCCTGCTTTAATGAGGTTTTTAATGAAATAATAATATCCATCTTCTGCTATAAGAGGAACATTTTAACTCATTTGTTTCCTGTGTGTGTGTTTAGTACTGTTAAAATATTAAAGTTTTAAAAAGTACCTGTGGGGGTCCACATCTAGAAATAAAGAAGCCAAGCCCTTTCCTGTGGTTGCTTGGTCCTCTCAGAAGAGAGGTGTGGGTTCTGGGTTTGATGACTCATCTGGCCACTCGTCAGCCGGTGTCGTCAGAGGACCACTGTCATCGAGTGTGTCCAGACCCAGGGGTCCTTGTCAGGGCTGCTCATTTTATCCATCTATTTTGTCTTTATTGCTTTATTATTATTATTTTAAAAATTGTCTGTACCAAGTGGTGGTTTGAAACTCAAGCTGCTCTCCTTGGCTCCTGAGACATCATTTCTCACTGCTTTCCTTACTCTTACCACTGCCTTCTCATTCCCGTTTGTCTTTTCTTTGCTTCTTCGCACTCCGGAGTCCACTCTAAGGTTGCTTTTACTCTCATGCCTTTGAAAACTATTTGTAGGTTTCAAGAGCACAGACTTTTCTGTTGAGCTCTGTACCTGTTTCTCCAGCTGTGTCCTAGAAATCCATGCAGAGAAAATCTACACAATAAAAATTAATAATTTTTCATTCAAACTCTCATTTTCTCCTGAACTTTGTAAGTGTTTTGTCAGTGCTGGAGATCAAATGCAGGGTCTCAGGCATGCTGGGCAAGCACTCTACCACTGAGCTACATCCCCAGCCCTTGTGTTTTCTAAGTCAGTGACATTTAACATCTCTTGTATCTCCCTCCTCTTTTCCTTCCTCATTGTTTCAGTTCAGAGCTTCATCATCTAAGTCTTGGATTTTTTTTTTCCATGATTTCTTTGTGTGTGTATTACTTAAGAGGCTGAACCCAGGGCCTTGCAAGTGCTCTACCATTGAACTGTACCCCCACTCCCTTTTTTATTTTTTATCTTGATACAGGGTCTTGCTCAGTTACACAGGCTGCCTCTGGCCTTGAACCTGCAATCCTCCTGCTTCTGCCTCCTGAGTCGCTGGGATGACAGGTATGCACCAATTATACCTGGCCCTAATTTCTTCATTAATCACTTTGTCCCTAATTTTTACCTTTTGAATCTCTTTTTGTCAGATTTTCTGAAGTAAAAGTCAGATTGCTATTCACTTGCGTATAGCAGTATCCTCTTACACAGGGAGCAGCTTTCTTACTTGTAACTTGGATCCATAAAATGTCAGTTGTAACCTGTGATGTGCCCTGCCTTGCCCTCCCCAGTCAACTTGTGTTCTGTTTAGTTTCCTCTCTTGTGAGTTTGTGTTAGCCAGAGTTCTGTTGCTGTGACAGCTATGGGAACTAACTAGCCTACAGAGAGGAAAGGTCTGTTGGCTCATGGTTTCAGAAGCCACGATAGTGTGGCGCTGTTGTTGTGGTCCTGCGGCAGGTGGCACCTACTGTTCACCTCGTTGTGTGTCGGGGTGGGAGAAAGGAGGAACCTTGGGCCCCACAGACCCCTCGAGGGCTCACCCCTGGTGACTTGAAACCTCTCCACAGCCCCACCACCTTCCAGTTGTGCCCCTTTGGATCACGTCTTTAATGCTTATGCCAGTTGGATTTGTTTGGTTTTTCTCCTTTGCTTTTTGATTGTTGGCAAGCTAAATTACTTTTCCAATCTGTTAATCAGGTGAGCCACAGACGTTTACGTTAAAATTCAAGCGAGCAGAAGACTATCCCATTGATCTCTACTACCTCATGGACCTCTCTTACTCCATGAAAGACGACCTGGAGAATGTGAAAAGTCTGGGCACAGACCTGATGAACGAAATGAGGAGGGTCACTTCTGAC
The DNA here is from genome assembly GCA_007922755.1 of Pedetes capensis. NCBI lineage: Eukaryota > Metazoa > Chordata > Mammalia > Rodentia > Pedetidae > Pedetes > Pedetes capensis. Next base: position 84,409 of record VMDO01007350.1, read on the forward strand.
TTCCGGATTGGTAGGTGCCCTGGGAACGTAAATGACCTTCAATGTACACGAGCTCCGGCGCTTGCACTGCCTTTCTGTATTTTCCTCCTCCGTTCTTCACAACGTGTTTGTGAGATAAACAGGCCAGCTTTTGGCAGCCTTTTTTTTTTTTTTTTTCCCTGAGAAGAAACCAATATTTCCCAGTCATACATCTAATATTCTTTCTGTCTCCAGGCTGCTCTGATGCTATTTTAGAAGGCTGCGTGCTAGCCATTTGAATCTCAGTGCTACTCTGCAGTTTGAGAACAGATTATGTCCCAAAAGATGAGGAAATGCATGCTTCTTTTCACAACAGTTTATCTATCTTTCTGTTGGTTTATTTTATAAATGTGTTGAATATCTCACATTCTATTTCATTACCAGTACCTCATGCCCATGAAAAGTTGGGTTCAGGTGCAGCCTCATTATGTTAAAGTTTAGAGGATTTGAGATTGGTTTCAGTTTGGGTTGAACCTGAACCCTGAATACGTTCAAGTTCAAGCATTTAAAAAATTTTTTCTAATGCTGAGCGTGGTGGCGCATGCCTGTAATCCCAGTGGCTTGGGAGGCGGAGGCAGGAAGATCGCAAGGTCGGGACCAGAGGTAGTCTGTGTAACTTAGTGAGACCCTGTCTCAAAAATTCAAAAAAATGGGCTGGGGGCACAGCTCAGTGGTCCAGCACTTGCAAAGCATGCAAGCGCGAGGCCCTGTGTTCAACCCCCAGTACCACCAAAAAAAAAAAAAAAATTCTGAACCCAAACCTGAATCCAGATCCCATGAAAAATTGGTTTGGGGTTCAACTGTTAGTGGTTTTTGTTTCATTAGCTATTTAAAAATTGAAAGAAAGGTTGAAAAAAGTTTTATTCATCTATTTACACATAGGATTAAAATGTTGAACTGGAATCCTCTAAATTTTAACATATTGAACCTGCACCCAAACCTGAACCTAATTTTTCCTGGGTTTGAAGCTCTGTAATTATTACTGATTAGTATGACTACACCTGCCAATACAGCCTAATTTCACTTCCTACCTGGATTTTTTCCTTTTTTTTTTTTTTTTTTTTTGAGATAGGGTCTTGCTGTGTATCCCAGGCTAGCCTCAAATTTGTGATCTTCCTGCCTCAGCGTCATGAGTGCTGAAATTACAGGTATGCCTCACCAGGCCCAGGTTTGGATTTTTCCTTTCAACCTTATTTTTGCCATTTCATACATCCCCAGCTTTTTTGCTTGCTTCTTTCTGTTCCTGGTCCAGCAGAGGTGTTTAATAGGATATTGGAAAGATTCAGCAGTCTCATTAAGGACTAAACACTACCTTTCAAAAATTAGCTCTATTTTTAAAGAAGAAACATTAAAAAAAAATAGACTTGCCTGCTTGGGCTACATAGTGAGAACCTGTCTTAAACAAAATTTTTTTTAGGTGTGTATATGTGCACACAGGTGTGTGTGTGTGTATACATGTACATATGTATCTGATGGGTCTACTAAGTCCTTTTGGTGGGCTGTAATAAAATAACTATAAAGTACTGTAAGCTGAGTAATTTAGAAATAGCAAAAGTTGATTTCTCACAGTTCTAGAGGCTGAGAAATCTGTGTCTGGTTTGTGTCACTGTCTGTTTTGGCCTGGCTCTTTGGCTCCTGGACAGTGCCTTCCCTCTGCCCTCATGGTGGAAGGGGAGGCAGCTCTTGGGGACCTCGTTTATGAGGTCACTAGCTCTAGTCATGAGAGCTCCTCCCTCACTCTCTAACCACCTCCCAGAGACTTCATTCCCCAAGACTGTCACCTGGGGAATTAGGTTTTCAGCATGTGAACATGGAGGGACACAGGTACTACACAGCAACTTATATGTAACAGCCAACGTGATATTTTAATAAAAGTGCAAGTTTGTTTATCACTTGGTACATCTGTCTTCTCACGAGCATTTTTCTTCCCAGGATTTGGCTCCTTTGTGGAGAAAACTGTGATGCCTTATATCAGTACAACCCCAGCGAAGCTCAGGAACCCTTGTACAAGTGAACAGAACTGCACCAGCCCATTCAGCTACAAAAATGTGCTCAGTCTCACTGATAAAGGAGAAGTGTTTAATGAACTTGTTGGTAAACAGCGCATATCTGGAAACTTGGATTCTCCAGAAGGTGGTTTTGATGCCATCATGCAGGTTGCAGTTTGTGGAGTAAGTACATTGTTTTTTCTCCTGGGGTTATGTGGATTTAAAGTGCAATTTCACTGTCAGCTGTTGTTGTTGTTGTTAGGTGCTGTCAAGTCAGGTCCAACTCCCTTATGTACAACTGAACGAAACACTCCCTGACACTGTGCCATGTGCCATGCCAGGCACCATATTAGTGCTTCTCTGCTATGCATGGGGTTTTCAATGGCTGATTGTTTTGGGAGTGGGCTGCCAGGTCCTTCTCCCATTTTTTTATGGTGTTGGGGACCGAACCCAGGGCCTCAGAGCTCACAGAGCAAGTGCTCTACCAGCTGAACTAAACTACTGTCAGTAGAGAAAAAATGACCTTAACTCTCTTGTCATGAGATTACCCCTGAGAAGAACTGATGGTAATCCCTTACATTCTTTCCAGCTATGAGTTATGTCTGCATTTGAACCAGGTAGCTTATTCATAAAGAGTTATAAAAGCCAGCATGCTGACCTTTTGAAACAGTGGGGTGACTTAGCCATACTTCAGCTGGTGTTCTGGGTTTTTGGAAGAGGCTTTGGTGTCCTTTCTGCCTTTATATTAGAGATGGAACTATTGTTATCTGAGACAGCACCAGGAACCTTAAAAGGATTCATGAAATAGTGTCTCACATCATTTTCCTTTGGTCAGTTTTCTCTTGCTTATTGTCTTGGAGAGGCACATCTTTCTAATAACTCAAAAAGAAAGAACTTTTAAATCCTAGTTTATAAGCTATATGACAACATAGATTTTGAGAAGTCATAAATTATTTGTGGTTTTAATTCCAAAATTTTCAGTGGTAGCAAGTTCATTTCTGTTGGACGAGCAATTAGCACTTTATGAGCCATGTACCAGCTGAGTATTTCACAACGACCTTTAATGATACAGCCGAGGTTGGAAGTTGAAAATCTAGGTACATAAAGTTTGAAGTACCCCGCTATTGTGTGTGTGTGTGTCTCTCTCTCTCTTTTGTCCTTGGTAAGGTGCTTACTGATATCCAAGATAACTAGTGAAGCAATATGGTAGTTAGGTACTGATATCCAAGATAACTAGTAAAGCAATATGGTAGTTAGTGTGGTTGTTAGGAATATTCCCATCCCCTCATTCCTAACAACTTACTTAGCCTCCCTAGGGTTGTCTCCTCCTCTTTTTGGAAGGATAGTAGTAGTATACAACTCAGGGCTGTTGTAAAGTTCCAGTGCTATCATTCCTATAAAGTACCTGGAAGCACTCAGCAGACATTAACTACTGTTTTCCTGCTTTTGACTTTCACTGGAGTCTTTGCAGTTCAAGGTTCATCTCAGCTCTGAAAGCTAAAGAAGGAGCAGTGTTCCGGAGAGTGCCTCACCTGACTCCTCTCTGCTTTCTAGTCATCCATGTGTGATGGCTGTGGGTGGGCATTCTCTGGGCGGCCCCTGCCCAAGCCTCAGGCAGTGGGATCAACCATCCGTAGCACCCGTGGTCATGGATGTTTGAATTAGTCATGCTCTACCTCTCAGAGGCAAAAGAGACAGCGATCCCGCTTTTGAAAGATTGTTTGCACTAATAATCTTAATTCTTGCCTTCTAATATTGACTGTTTTATTTTCTTTTTTTGCTGGCACTACTGGGGGATTAAACCTAGAGCTGCATGCATACCTTGCAAACACTGTATCACTGCGCTGCACCCCACTGGCCCATTTTGTACTCTTACTTTTGAGACAGGGTCTAAGTTATGCAGGTGGCCTCTTGCCTTGAATTTGTGATGTTCCTGCCTCTGCCTCCTGAGTCTCCTGAGGGATTATGGGTGTGAACCACTATACCTGGCTAAGGACTGGGTCTTAATAGGATATAAACAGCTATATTGAGTCAATTTAAATTCAGACAAATAATTACAGATAGGAGAGGATTATATTGCTACTTTAAATTCTTTGTCAAATAAGGTGGAAAATAAATTATGCAAATGAACAAGTAAACAGTACTCACTGATGAGTTAGGATGGTGGATTTAATCAGGGCATGTTCTTTGCTAATTTTTTCAATATTAAAAGGAAGACCAAACACAGATGACTGATGGAGGAGATGCATGGCATAGAAAACAAGAGCAGGGGTAGATGGCAGGATGGATGGGACCAGGGCCCAGCAGGAGAGATAGCAAGGTGTAGACTGAGATGCTTTCATTTACTCAGCAAATACTCACCACATCCCTGCTAAGAGGCAGCTACTGTGCTACCTGCTGTTGAGTAAAACCAAGAAAACAGCTTTTAAAAAGAACTAGATGTCTGTATGGACAACTAGAAAGAAAGTGCTGAGCAGTGGGGTGGAGAAGCCTCGTTCAGTGGGCTCCGTGTGTTTATATCAGCCTTATGAGAAGAGACGATGGAGAAGATACAAAATTAGGTTACAAGTGTCATGTAGCTTACAGGAGAATTAGATTCTTGTTGAATGACTGTGAGTGGCGTTTTGAAATTAAAATCTGTTTCTCTTTAAGTCGTTGATTGGCTGGAGGAACGTGACTCGGCTGCTGGTGTTTTCCACTGATGCTGGGTTTCACTTTGCTGGAGATGGGAAACTTGGTGGCATTGTTTTACCCAATGATGGACAATGTCACTTGGAGAATGACGTCTACACCATGAGCCATTATTACGTGAGTACCTGCATCCTCTGTAATGCCTGCTGAGGCTGAATGAGTGGTCTCAGGTTTTCAGGTTTGGTGTTTTGTCAGTTTGGTGAGTGTGATCTGAGTTAGTTATTTTCCAGGAAAGCTGGTGCTGCAGTTTGCATAGGTCTGACACAGTGCTGCTCTGAACTGGACAGGAGGCTGCCGAGGCTGCTGGCTTCCCACCCCACCCAGCTGTCTCCACTCTCACTTAGTAGCCTTGTTGATATTATTTCTAAATAAGTAATTTTTCTAGGCTTATAGTCATTTTCTTATTTCACATGATTTTTGAAAATAGCCACTCTGCCTTTTTTGAGAACAAAGATTGGTAGGTTATTCAGGGTCTGGAAGAAATGCAAATGCTGGTGAATTTTGGTCTTTTTCCTAAATGACAAGTAATATTCTGTTTGGTGAAATTCTGTTTGGTGAAATAATTTAATCACTGGCACTTCTTTAATTTCATTGTCGTTACATATAATGTACGTACATTTTCTCACTACTTAAGGCATTTTTAACATGGAAATTTTTTTCTTTTTTTCCTCATTTGCTTTTTGTCTTTTTGGTAGTGGGGATTGAACCCTGGGCTTCCCACCTGCTAGGCAAGCGCTCTACCACTAAGCTAAATCTCCAGTCCAATATGGAAATTCTTATATGCACAGAATAGTAGAAAAGGATTAGAAACCCAAACACAAACACTACTTGTTTTTTACATTTGATATTGTTTACATTTGATATTCTTACTTGAAAGCAGTCTTGTAAGTAATCCAGTCATGTATGGAAATTAGTATTGTTTAAAAGAAGTGTCGTAAAACTCAAATACTATAGTCCAGTACTTAGGAGGCAAATGCAGGAGAATCACAAGTGTAAGACCCTGTCTCAAAAACCAAAAACCAAAAAACAAAAAAATCAGGGTACATTACAAGAATGTATTTACATAGTAAATTATATTACTTAATTTTGTAGGATTATCCCTCTATTGCTCACCTTGTCCAGAAGCTCAGTGAAAATAACATTCAGACGATTTTTGCAGTTACTGAAGAATTTCAACCTGTTTACAAGGTAAATATATGTGAGATAAAAAGAATAAAGCTCTAGATCTTTTTCTGTTTAGTCATTAGAGGCAAAAACTTACATCTAAATTGAAGTACAAGAAAATGTCATTGGGTAGGCAGGCTGAATTCTATAAAAGTGGTTTATGTTGATTTTTAATGACACTAATAAATTGGTTATCTTTTTTCAGGTTTATCTCTTAAACTTATTTAGAAAATGAATAGAAAACTGAGGCTTAAAGATAAATGTTACTTTCTCAATGGGTTCTGTTTGGTGAAATAAATTATATTTTACATGTTTTATCTTTTAATTGCAGGAACTGAAAAATTTGATTCCTAAGTCAGCTGTAGGAACATTATCTGGAAATTCCAGCAATGTAATTCAATTGATCATTGATGCATACAACGTGAGTACATCTTAAGTAAGATCAATTTTGGACAATACCTTGCTGAGAGTACTTTACTTAAAAAAAGAAAACTCTCTTTTATACACCATTTAGCAAGCCAAGAGGGCAATAAAAAACCTTAAATTCTATATCTGGAGAAAAAAACCTTATGTTGTCTTGCAAAAGCATAGCCTAAATGAAGTGAAAATATGATAGATGTGGTAAAGTTTCTGAACATCTGTTCATATACATTAAGCATTAAATCTCCTTTGTGGAAACAAATCTAAAATATAACTTATATTTATAGGATTCCCCCAGGCTTCTTTGTCTTCCCCAAAGAATCTCTTGCAGATTCATCTGTTTTGATGAATTGTGCTGGAAAAGGTTTTTGCCTTTTCTCTTGCAGTATATTCATAGGATTTGTTTTTGTTTTTGTTTTTGTTTTTTCTTTTTGCAGTGCTGAGGGATCGAACCCAAGGCCTTGCACATACTTTTTGTAAGTGTTCTACCACTGAGCTGCACCCCTAGCTGTTTTTTTATTATTTTATCTTGAAACAGGGTATCACTGTTATGCAGGCTGCCTTTGGCCTCAAACCTACAGTCATCCTGCCTCTGCCTCCCTAGTTGCTGGGATTGCAGGTGTGTACCACTGCACTCAGTTTAGTTTTCTACTTATAACATGTGACTTGCCTGTCTTAAAAAGGTTTATAGTATTGTTTTGTTCTCATATATGGAAGGGAATTGAAACCAAATAGGAATCGTCTTTCCCTTCTAGAGTTAATTCAGAGTTCCTTTATTGATACTATGCATTGTGCATAATCATTTTAAATAACTTGAAGGCATTTGTCATAGTGACTACTGTGCATAGCATATGTCACTTTTCATACCCCCTCAATCCTTCGTCAGGTTAAGTTGTATTTTTACTGCATACCTTATGTTTTGGAAAGAGCCAACTCAGAGGGTTGCAGAGGTTTTCACGATTCCCACTGTTGCATGTCTTCCCATCCTTGTTCTTCATCCGTCTTAATGGAATATTTTCCTAATTCATACTATAGTAGGGTGTGAATGAGAAGTAGCTTGCCACTGCAGCTGCCTCCATTTGTTCTGACATGTCCTGTTTAAATAAACACTGGCTTCAGTCCTTCTCTCTTATGGTGGCCTTTTTTTTTTTTTTTTTTTTTTGCCAAGAGTATGGTGGTCCTAAGTACCTGTGTGCTATACAATCATTAATATTTTAACTAAATAATTA